>WBOK01000176.1:0-143815 GCA_009289805.1 Alternaria gansuensis | reverse complement strand
TGGCTGTACAGCCTCATCTATAACAATGGAAATTTTGGTGGGGTGTGCATTGCGCGTCCATGTGCATTGCGCGTCCGTGCAGGTTACAGCTACTCCACACACAGAGGCTGAAAACACCACTTTCACGCAATGCAACCCGAAAATGCTGCATCTACCGCCGAATTTTGGACATGCACATTTTGTTATAAATGTGGGTAGCAGAAAAGATCGTCGGCTTAGGAACTTTTCTTTGTTTCCGTGCCCGATTTCAATGTAATAAAGAGAACTATGCCGTGAGCCGACTTCGAAGTCCACAACGTTCAGGTTTGACGATGATCTTCGTCTGGTAATGTACACTCTTTGTCCTATTGAAGTTGCAATCCTTAACACACCCATCGCGAAACTTCCATCTCTTATCTGCTTCCAAGATCAGAGCAATTTTTTATTGTGATTCTTTTTCTACTCATCTTTTTTTCATGAAACTTCGTCCTTTCTTCCTCTACTACTAACAAGCACAAGCAAAGCAAAGACCACGACGCCAACAATGCTGTCCAAAACAAGCTTTGCTCTCGTGGCACTCCAATCCACTCTAGTGCTCGCTGGCAACGCCATAATCACCAATCGCTGCGAATACGACATCTGGATCTAGTCCGTACATGCCCCCTACGGGGGAAATATAACTCACGTTCCCGCTCAGAGCGAGTACTCTGAGCCCCTCAGCCACGCCCCAACATCAGTGAAGATAAGCAAGGCCCCTACAATTGTTAGTGGAGAGCAAACGCAATTTAAGTACAGCATTGTCAGCAACAAAACGTAGTATAAAATCTCCTTTATTAACTGTGCCAAGGGCCCGCAGGGTGCTGGCGGTTTATTTGACGCATCTAGCTGCCTAGGCCATAACAAGGGACTAGCTATAGATGTCACCGATGACAGATGCGGGAAAATCGACTCCGGGGCAGGAGACTATTGTCCTACACAAGCCTGTTTCGTCTCTCAGCCGTATAAAGAGCTCGGGATAGAAGAACCGGTTTTTGTATGTCCTGGTGATGGCACTAGTTTCGATCTTTACATGACAGTGTGCTCGAGTGAGCCACGGCTGCAGAGTAGGGACATTGCTAGAAGGCTGGATAACGCGCTGCGGCTCGACTAGATGCGTATACATCCACGCTACTCAGCCGCTCCTGCTTTACACTCTAGAGATTATTTTTACAAATTTGGCATCATCTTAATTAAGCCTATAACAATGCCTAGTACACTAGAAGCCTAACCTTTGTCTACATCCCTCCACCGACTATGTGTGTTCACATCCCTGTTAACGTGCAGACGATATGTGCCACGCTGCATAGGACTATTGACCCCTGTAAGATGTAGAGATTTCACTGCGTAGCGCATTCAACGACCCAGCTAGTCTAGTCAAGATCACCTGTATATAAATGAGCTTTCAATGCTTCTGACAATGTCATCCCTCTTCCGCCTCACACCTGCTGCGTTCTCAAGAAGCTAAGAGAGTGATAAGTTCTCAAGAAACTATTACAGACGATACATTGTATTAAGTATGTATAAATGTTGCATAATTAGCAGCTATTACTAATTATCTTAGGGGTATCAAAACTAGCTAGTAGTTAGAGATAATACTGTTCATCTAGCTTCAGAACTATTAGAATTAGCACCTGCAAGCAAGCACTCTAGTAATAAGAGAAAGGGTGAGCAGCCTAGAGAATGTGCGTCGTGCAAGGCAGGAGAGGCAGCCTCAAACATTAACGCTAGTAAGACTTTCCTCTCTACGCATCAACTAGTACTAACTAGTTATATAGAGCACCAGCCTAAGGAGAATAGTGACGAAGTAGTAGATCTTTTGGACGAGATAAAAGACTTAATAGAACAACAAAAACGCGTTTTAAGTAAAGTAGACAACGCAGTCTCTCGTCTCTAAAAAACACTTAAACAATCTACTTACAAGAGCTTAGTTAAGGGCAGCAACCTTTTTAAATAGTTAAAGGGTGCCAGTGCCCACGATCCTAATGACGATACATACTGCCCTAGGAAAAGAGCACGTGGTACTCTATAAGATTAGAAGATTAGATTTTTTCTAAAGAATTAATATAAAACGCGGTGCACGAGAGTTAGATAAAGACACTGATAATATCTCTTTGCAAGCACCGAGGCACGGCCTGGATCGTAAGCCTCTCTAACTATACTTCGAACGAATTTTGCAATTTCTTCTCCTTGGACGAAAATCTGGCTTCGGACATCGTGCCTGGCAGCTCGAGACTTCATGACATGAATACGCATTTATGTGGTCTTTAGAACTAATTAAACAAAAGCCGAAAGACCTAAGAAACATTGTGTGTAAGTTAGTCGCAAGCACTATTCATCCACTATTATGCAGGGCGGAAAAAAGTATTGTTAAAGCTGATGTGCAGGGAGTGCAACGTTTTAGATCAGGATTGCGGTGTCAGAAAACGTCTCGATCGAACATGCTAGACTTGAGTTGAAGACCTCTCAGCTAGTTCCCTTGTCCAGACTCTTTCAGCTCTTTAGCTTTTATAGCTCTTGCTTGCTTTATCTGCGATCGCATGCAAACGCGCAATCCTACTAAATATAGACAGCTTGCAACAAAAGAATTAATAAGCACCTATCTCCTCTGCAATTAAGAATTTTGTAAAAGCTATAAAGGTAGATTAAATAGAACTTGCAAGATTAATTATGTAACACACTATAAGAACTATCTAAACTTAGATAATATATATTTAATACTAGCGGCGAGGCCTAGAATTGTAAGTCTTCTGCCTAACAATAGAGATATTTATGTAATATTAACTATAAGTTAGGGTGGCTTAAGTAGTATACACACAATAATAAATTAAATAAATAAATGTAATTTTAATAATTTATTTTGTTAAAACGTTTGTTAGAAGCAGAAGTTTAACAGAAATAATAACTTACTTTAAGTCTTTACCTACAGCTAGCTTAAATCTAAAGACATAGTAAGGTTTCTTTAAGTATTAATATAGCTATTATATTTTAGGATTATTCCCCTGTTCTTAAAATACATACTAGAAGAGTTAAAGTTACTTATATTAATAGGATACTTTGTAAATGTTAAGCGCATGCCTCTTAAAGTGTATTATATTTACTAATATATCTAAACATTTAGGATAGCAATATTAAAACTTTAATTAAAGTTTAGCAAGTTAGAAATGCGTCTTTACATGCTTCCTTAGGACGTCTTTTTGTAGAATACAGCGCATTCTCTACTTGTCTAAGAACTCTTTATTTCTTATGCAAATAAGGCATATTAGGTAACAGGCTATAGATAAAAAAAGTTACTAAAACTGTACCTCTAAGACGTTTTCGTTTACTATTTTGTAATACTAGTTTAGCAGGCTCCTTTTAACGCTATTAGTGGCCTTCTTTTGTTTTTTTAGGAAAGATAAGCTATTAGGTTTACATGCTACTAACTTTACTTTTTTTTTATATTAATGCCTATAACTGCTGTGTCTTTTGCTTATAGCATAATCTAGCTAGAGTTTACACAAATTTTACTTAAGTTTTGTTATCTTAAATCAGCTTAAAGAGCATACTGGCGATAGTGCCTTTCTCCTAAAGTTTAAACTTAATAGCTAGTAGCATTAAGATTTTCTCTGCAGCTATCTTACTAAGTTGCCTAGCTATTTTAATTGTACTAATTAACTTATAAAACTTATAGACTGCTAATTCTAATTATTCCTTACATAACCTCTAGTATGTGCTACTAATCTTTTGCTTTATTTTCTTGTATTTCTTGTAAAGATCTGTCCCTTCGCCCTTTAAAAGTAGATAAAAGCTTTAGCTATAAAGCTATTCTTTGTACACTTCTCTTTCTTTATAAAAAATTGCAAGTGTAAAATTATTTTATAGTTTCTTTTATTGCGTGTTATCTAGCTTTATAAGTGCATGTTAATTTTGTAATAAGCCTATACGTGTAACAGATTAAATAAGGAGGTCTTCTAAAGGGCTTTAAAAGTAGAAAAACTAAAATTTGCAGGTAATATATGTTAGCGTGTAGTACTTTTTGTATGTGCTCCTAAGATAACTTATTGTCTAGTTCTGCTCTACTAGGTTAAGAGCGCCTAGTAGATTCTATAAGCTTAGACAAAAGAAGAACAACACGTAATTTAAAGCAGACTTACTATTAATGTTCTTTCTAGAAGCCTGTTGTAGCTAGTATAGCTTTAATAATTCTTTAAAGCCTATAACACGCCCTAAGCGTATAAGCGTGTTATAATATTTTACGTATAAAAACGCTTTCTTTTTTAATATGTAAACACATTTGCTTATATTTATAACATTGCATAGAAATAGTTAGTTTAGTAACTTATTTTTTTATTTAATGTAGAGTACGTTGCAGTCTGTAGGTATATTTAGGTTAAATATTTTTTAAATCTTTAAGGTGAAACTAGCATCTTCGCCTGCACTAAGCTTAATATTAATATCTATATCTGCCTTAGTATTAGGGTCTAAGTACGTGTTAGAGAATAAGTTAGTGTCTAACTGCCTTTCCTAGCACGAGTTGGTAGCTAAAGATAAGTTAGATTAACGCAATAAGTAGCGATTTCGCATTAAAGCAAGGTTCTTAATGCTAGTAGAGGTAGCTAGCTTTTTTTTAAATAATTTGCTTTGTAGAGGACGACATTGCGGTAGGACGCAAACGACTAGAAGAAAGCTAAGAAGAAGAAGTAGGAGAGGCGATAGTAGAAGAGACAGTGAGCATGCCATCACTTTAAGTAGGCGCTAGTTAATAGGCAAGTTTTAGGCGTACTGCTAGTTTTAGGTTTCACGGAAGCACTAACAATAAGTATAGCCTTCCTTCCTCCACTAGCAGCGCAGCATGGCTAGGATACTACAGCAAGGTGAGGGTCTGCTTAGCGTGGTAAGTGAGCATAGGTTTGGTTAAAGCGGCAATGTGAAAAAGACTAAGCGAGGTGGAAACGCCTCCAAAAGCAGCGGCCAAAGACCTTCCAAAACGGATGCATTTCCACCGTTACATAGATATAGGGAGATATTTTAAGTAGAATAAGTACTACGCTTTAAGACTAACGCTTTAGATTCAGCGCTAGAAAAACGTGCTAGTTAAATATATAAAGGCAAATAGCACTTTATTACGTACTATTTACAAATATTCTCTAGACTAGAAGAACAATATAACGTTTATAATAAGAAGCTACTTGCTATTATTATATACTTATGATATTAGGGAGTATACACAGAAAGCTGCTTAAAACTTATAATATTTATAAATTATATAAACTTAATGAACTTGATAACTACTAAAGTACTTAACTAACGCTAGGTAAAGTAGTTAGAACTACTTAGTGTTGCGGATTCAATCTCTAAGGCTTATAACCTATTAGAGATTGAGGAGGAGGTGCGGAAGTAGAACGATAAGGATAAGAGTATAAAATATTAAGACTAGGGGAAGAGAGTGCTTTGAGTTTTATTATTGTATTGTATAACTGCTTAATTGAATATTTGCAATTACAGTCTATATATACCTATTACTTGCATTCTAGAAAGATCTGTACTTACGCAATAGCTTGCGTAGTAGATGATGCAATATCTCGCAGTCTTATGTAATCTCACGTAAAAGATTGCGTAGTTGCTATAGATCAATTGATAACAATATAAGTGGTACTAGTAGCGTAATAGCTTCTAGTGATCAATTGATCGTAGGTTGATTGTAGGTTCCAGGTGTGATTTCGAGCACCTGGATTCTGTGGAGAAACAGCTAAGTAGCTTAATCTCCAACAATTAGATGGTATAAGTTTAAGATTATATATACAACTAGAAAGGACAATAGCAAAGTAAATGCTCTTAGCTAACAGCATAATATTATAGAAACTAAAGAAATTATTAACACTACAATACTTAAGATTAATAAAAACAAATTACTAGCACTAGCTAAAACGCTAAACGCAATTTATAAATTACATACAACATACTAAAAGAATTATAGAAAGTAAGTATTATATAACACTATAATAACTCTGTTTATAGTTACTCTAGTATTGCTTAAACTATAGAACTCATTAAACAAAATTACAAGTTTGTAAAAATAAAAAATAAAATTACTTTCTTTATCGCTAAATACGCAGACTGTTAGAAGAACAAACACAGTACACACGCATCTTATAAAGAAATGCAATCAATAGAGCTCCTTAACAAACTAGGGTTAGATATCTCTATAAACTTTGTTATAGACCTATTAGTCTTAAAAGACCTAAATACTAAAGTATCTTACAACGCAATTCTTGTAGTAGTTGATTAATTTATAAAACAAGCAGAGTACATTACTTTTAGACAAGATTTATAGTAGTACAGCTTACACACATTATTATTAACGAAATTATTAGACATTGCAGCATACTAGAGTTACTTATTAGTAATAAAGACAAGCTCTTTATATTTAACTTTTAGACTACGTTACTTGCTACTATTAAACAAAATAGAAGCTATTAACAGCTTACTATCTGCAAACAAATAGATAGACTAAGTAAATAAACTATATAATAAAAGCTTATCTTAGGATATATATTGATTAACAATAGAACAACTATGTATTATGCTACACGGGGTTTGGCTATACTTCTCTAGGCTCGGTCTGTACTAAGGCGAGGTAGACTAAAGCGGTAGTCCGTTAGGTATTATAGGAATAATTTAGGTGGAAAAGAGTTATTAATGTTAACTAAAGGTACAATACTAATTCTATAAACAATAGAATAACTAGTTAACAATCTATATAAGAGATTAACTAATCAATATAACTACAACAAGTGTAATAATAAGATTTAACATATTTTTATACTTATTATCTTTGTCCTGTGCTATTACTGCTATTTCTTAAATACTGCCTTCTGTAGGATAGTTGTAATAGCGGCCATCCCTTGTCCTTATAATGTCCCTCCCTTAGCGGGATAGTTCTTCTAAGCAGGAAAGTTATTACGTAATCAGCGCCCTGCGCAGATTATTACTTTTTTAGCGTAGTAGCTAGTTAACCTTTAACTCTCGCCTGTACGTTAAGAAGAGAATTCTTCTTATTACTTATTATATTATCCTCTCCCTTAGGCGTATTGTTTTAATACCTTAAAATATTGTTTTCTTATGCTGTATGTAAAATTGCTAGCTGTATATAAAGTTTTAGTATACTTGTTATATTATACGCTTGTTTCCTTTTACGCCTCCTTAACTATACTTAAGGTCTAATTATCTTGTTGCAACCATCTATAGAACTTAACTACTAATTACTATACCTGCGCTAATTATATAAAAGAGTAGGGTTTTAAAATAACATTTTGCTATAAGCGCTGTAAAAAAAACTTTTGTTATTTTGCAAACACTATAACTAGCTGTTACGCTAGTTATATTCTTATTAAAGTAGAGTGTAGTTTGTTTGTTTCTAAAGAAGAATAAAAGAAAGTTTAGGCTAATAAGCATAAGAAGAAGTTAAAAAGTACGCACATAAAGAAGTGTTAAGCTTTTATAGTAGTAGAGACTGCTTATCTTTGCTGCAAGCTTCTAGAGATAAAGGCGTAAAAGTATTTATATGCTAATTAAAGTTTTGCAATTTTAAATCTTTAATAATATGTAAAAGATTAAGCTAAGGGGAATTCTACCTCTATTACAGACTTTCTAATAACTAAACTATTGCTCCTTAGACTGTTAACTAACTTAGGCTAGTTACAGGCTAACGCTTTCTTTAAGTCTTTTATTAATTACTTTTTTTTAAAGAACTTAGTTCTTTCTTCTTTAAGTATCTCTACTATTACTTAAGTACTTATAACTTGCAGTTTGTTAAATTTTCTTTTAGTTCTTAGGTGTTTTAGTTTTTTAGCTATTTTTACTGCTTAACTAGGTATTTCTACTAAAAACTAATTTTCTACAAGTTTTTAATTTCTTTAACCTTATACTTGTTATCTTTAAGCTTTATATTAGTAGCTAGCTTAGTATCTAGAAGTGCTCTTTTTAAAAGTTTTTTATAAAAGACAAAGTAGATATGTATAGTTAGTAGTAATTAGAGTTTGTAGTTTATATTGCTTATTTTCTCTAGAATTTTAAATAGTCTTACTTAAAAGGTATCTAGATTCTTGCTTAGTTGCTTAGTTTTTAAGTTCTATTATAACAGAAAAACTTTTTTTTTTTTAAAAGTTAGTTTTTTAATTCTTTACTTATTTGCTGCCTTAGCTATTGTAAAGTTTTTATAAGCTATATTCTTGCTTAATTCTTTATATAGCTTTTACATTAAGTAGGCTTTGTTGTCTATAACTACTATAATACTTTTAACATTCTTTAAATCTAAATAAGCAGCTAGCTTATATTTATAGTTTGTATAGGGTAGTAAATGCTTTCTGGTTACTAACCTTGTGCTATTATAAGCTAATTATGCTATTAGTAGGAGTTTAACCTAGTTGTCTTGTAGCTTGTTAGCGTACATTCTTAGATACTATTTTAGTGTATAGTTTATTTATTTTATTAAGCTATCTATTTTAGGGTAAAAGCTAGTAATTACCTTTTTCTTTACACCTAATCTTGCTAAGAATATATCTTAATACTTAAACGTAAATAGTTTATTATAATTAGTAGTAAAATCTTTTAGTATTTTAAACTTTAACACTAGTGCTTTTATTACTCTATACGCATAGCTTTTTGCTATAACAGCTTATTTTATAAGTACAAACTTTGCTGTCTTAGTTAATTAATTAATAATTACTAAGATAGTGTCGTAAAGTTAAGCTAATTCTTATTTTAATAATTTTAAAAGCTTTACTATAAAGTTTAATATTAGAGTGCTTTATAGTTTTATTAGTAGCTGTAAAGGTTGTAATAGGCTATAGAGCTTGTGTTTTTTAAGCTTATTTTAGTAATAAGCTAAATAGTTGCTTAAAACATTTTGCACTTTTGCTTATAAGCATAGTATAGCAAACACCTTAGCTAGTTGCTTAACTATTTTTTTAATTGCTGCATGTTTGTATTCTAAAGACTTATACAGTTCTTTAATAAGCTTTAATTTTATATATAAAGGTATATATATTTAATTCCTTTAAACTATATCTTAATACTTTTTTTTATCTTATAGTAGTTTGTTAGAGCTGTCTTTCTTAGGCTTAAACTACTAGTTAGCTACTCTCTGCTACTACTGCTGTTGTAGTGTTTTTATATGCTTAGCCACTTTAGCTACTTTAGCTAGTTCTAGCTAGTTATAACATAAATTACTGTCTAGCGTCTTATTAAATATAGTATTATAAGGTTTCTTATAACTCTTTTTACGTCAGTTAGATCTCCTGCTTAGAGCATTTGCTACTTTATTAGGTATTTTAGCGCAGTGTATTATCTTAAAGTTAAACTAAGCTAGTATCTTAGCCTATTAGACTTGTTGTTAGTTAAGATTCTTTATTAATATAAACTCTGTTAAGTTCTAGTAATTAGTAAAAACCTTAATCTAGTGTAGTAGTCTAAACAAATGAACTTCCTACTGTTTAAAGGCATTAACTACTCTTAGTAGCTTCTTATTATAAACATTATAGTTAAGTTCTACTTTAGAGAACTTCTTTAAATAGTAAAATACTAGTCTCTATTTTTTGTCTTTGCACTACTATAACATACAGCTCTAAGTACGTAGTCTAACACGTTAGTCTTAACTTACATCTCTTGTTTTAGATTGTACATCTCTAGTACAAGTGCCTTAAGAAAAATTTATTTAATCTAGTTAAACGCTTGCTATTATTTCTTGTTCTAAATAGATCCTATCTTTTTCTTTTTAATCTCTAAGAGGGGTGTAGTGATCTTTAAGTAATCTTCAATAAACTTCTAATAGTAGTTAGCAAATCGTAAGAAGAATTACACGTCTTTAACTATTTTAAGTATTAGCTTTTTCTATATAGCTGTAATCTTCTTTAGATTTATCTTTACTCTTTCTATAGAAATTATAATAGCTTCGGCCTTTTAAGAAGACCTTTTAATGTAACCACACATTTTGTAGACACCTTTTTAGTAAAAAAAGATTTATTGCTAACAACAGGTATCCGGGCTTATGCCCTCTTGTTTAGCATTACTAGCACGCAATTAGTGTGTTGTATGTTTAGACAGAAATAAAGATGCGCAATATCTCTCTAACTAACTTTTTTTACTAATAACTATTTACTACTAACTGCAACTTCTATTATCTTGTTGCTATTCTAGCAGTGTTGTAGTTGCGGCGTTTAGTGCCTATTCTTAGATGTAAATAAACAATAATAGAATTACTATCTGGTTATAGCTCTTCTATTTCTAGAGGTAACTTATAAGTTTTTTTTACTAATTAGTTTGTTTAAGCTGCTTAATAGCTATTTTAACACGCCTTTGCTTTTTGTAAAGCTACTTTTAAGTCTCTTTACTGAAGTTGTATTTACGTAAGAGGAGATTGCTAAAGTAATATACTTTTATTAAATTTAGACTATTAACATGCGTAGTGTATATAGTGTACTAGCTAAACTAGCCTTTTATAGTCCTTGTTGTAACCTTAATATTTATAAAACTAGATGTAAAGATATTTTAACTACAGTTATATTCTAAATTTTAACTACAGTTATATTCTAACTTCTGTACTAACTTAATTACTATAGAGACTATTACTACTAGCTCCTTTTTAACTAACAAAGGTAACTGCTTAATAATAGTAAACGCTAGCTTTATAATTTACTACTATAGCTTCTAGTATAGTAGCTTTGTAAAGTCTATCTTTACTTAATATAAGCTATTAGTCTTTGGGTTAAAGAAAAAAAAATAGTCTAAATATTATATTATTTGTATTTAAGTTGTTTGTATACAGTACTGTGCAGTATAAGAAATTCTAAAAGTAAGAAGTAGTAGGCAAAAAGCTTTTATAAAGAAGTATTGTAGGCTCCTGCTGCAGTAACGTATATGTCCTTACCCTCTTTCTCTATCTCTATCGCAATCTTGTTGCTAGCTATAGGCTAGCAATTGCTGTTAAACACGTTTTAATTAGTGTTTTTTTTTAGTACCTTAAGCAAATTTTTTGAACTCTAATTTGTGCTTAGTAGTTTAAGCTTTTCTGCTCTAAGCGCTTAGCGCATAGACCTCATCTACCTACTGTTTAAATCTCATTAACTACACACAATCTTTTTTTTTGACTTTTGCGACTAATTAGTAGAGGGTAGCTGCTTTTTACTTTTTTTCAGAAACCCTATTTCAACTACAACAACAACCACCACCTTTAACACCTTAAAAATAAATAGATATTATAAAGTCTAGAAATTCTATCTCCTTAATATAGAATTTGTACTTCTCTAGCTGCAAGTACAGCTTGTAATCTTTAAGCTTCTTAAGCACTTTCTTAATATGCTCTACATATTCTTTAAGCGTTCTGCTAGAGTATACTAGTAAATTATCTAAGTACGCTGTAACAAAAATCCTAAAGTATTTGTAAAGTATATTATTAATACCTAATTAAAAGGTTGCTAGTGCGTTTGTTAATCTTAAAGGCATAAATATATATTTCAATAGTCTATATTTTGTTTTAAATGCTATTATCTACTTATAACTTTCTTTAATCTCTATTTAGTAAATATTTTCTTAAACGTTAAATTTTATAAACTACTCAGCTTTTTAGAGTTAATCTTTAAGCTTTATTATTAATAGTAAGAGATATTAATTCTTCTACGTTATGCTATTTAACCTTCTAAAGTTAACATATAGTCGCTACTTTTTATTAGGCTTCTTTATAAATAAGATAAGTAAAGCTATTAGGCCTAATCTTAGTCAAATAAATCCCTTCTTTAAATTCTTCTAACTGTACTCCCTTAGCTTAGCATTGTGCTTAGGCAATATTAGGTATATTAGTCCTAGGATTAGCTTAGCTCTATTATCTAGGACAATCTTATATTCCTAATCTTAATAGTCTGCTAGCTCTATAGCCTTGTTCTCTTTAAAGAGTTCCCTAAACTTGTTAGTATAATACTTTCTTCGTATTCTTAGTAGTAAAGGTCTTTTCTATATAGTTACAACTTACTTTATTTAAATTATTTTTATCTTCTAAAGGTCTTATACATAAGTTTTTTTAATCTTATACAGCAAGTTTTACTAAATATTCTATTCTAGAATAAACTTTAATTTATTGGGCGTATTTCTTTACGTACTCTAGTAACCTTGTATATAAGTTCTCTTTTAAGTATTATCTTTCTTTACTAGTTAATAGCAGGGTTATAGGCATTTAACTAATTATAACTAATTAACATATCTAGTGCTCCTAGATCTATAATTTTAATATTTGTTTAGCACTCTATGCCTGCTATTTGTAGCTTTGTTAATTTAGTCTCTAACTATAACATGCCGTCTCTATATTTTATAAGTTTCTTGTTAGCTAGTATTATTAGGATTAGTTTTTTTTTAAATTTAGTACAGTATATTGTGTTTCTTTACTACTTATAAGAAGATTATTGTTTGTGTAGCTCTACTATCTACAAGCGCCTATATATTCTAACCTTATATAAATATTGTTGTAAGTAACTGCTTTACTTAACTATTAGTATCCTGTACCTTCTTTTGTCAGGTATGGTTGTGTAATAGCTGGTTCTGCCAAGTTCGCTTATTATTAGCTTCCCTACAGGCAATTGTGCTTATAAGCTGCTCCTTACCTGCAAGGAGACTAGCAGGTATTATTGCTTAAAATATACATACGTTATTATTTTAGAGCTATCTCTTACTATCTTCTGTAGTGTGAAGTAAGTACTATTGCCTAAAGCTACCTTTTACAGAATAATTCCTCTCTTATAAGCTAATAGTTTAGAGATAGCTCCCTTAACGCGATCTAACACTTAAAGCAATTAAGGAAGCTAGAGCTCTGCTATATTTAAACTTTTTAACTCTTCTTAAACCTTATTAAGGCACGCTACACTTAAAGAGCCTAGAGAACGCACCTAAAGCGCACTAGTAATAATTAAAAAGCGCATTAACGCTATAAAAAAGTAATATAATAAACTTTAATATTTACAATAATTATAAGAGTTAAATAAAAAAGTAGTATAACTAGAAAAAGTTAAATAAAAAGAAATCTTAAATATACTAATAGTACTAACTATATTATTCTACGCGTAGAATATACCTAAAGCCCTATATACTATATATATGCAACGCGCGTTAAAACCTAAAGACTTAGCTAAATACTAAAGCAAAACTTTTAAAATTATTATAAGTTTACTTATTTGTGTACAGTAGCATTTTAGCTACTACTATAAGAGTTTAAAAGAAATAATAATAAATAATTTTAAGTAATATAGTATTTTAAAGTAAAACTTTAAGAGCTTTAGTATGCTTACTATAAGTATTCTTTTAAAGTAAAAAAAAAGTACTAACTTAAAACTACCTTAAGTATATATATACTTAACTTACTTTTGAACTTTATTAACTATAGCTTTAAAGTAGCAACTATGTATATGCACGCTATATAGTAAAAGAACTTAACTATTTAATTATTTATAACTTATTTTAATATTCTTAAAAATTAACTTTTAATATATACTAAGGCATAAAAAGTTAAGTACTTATTTATAAAACTAAAGCCTAAACTATAATATGCTATTACTAACTACTATTAGATTTTTATAACTAAAGAAAACCCTATTACGCTTAGATTAACTTTAAAATAAAACTTGCGCAGAGCACTTATTGCGTATAATTAGCCTAACTAGAATACTTTTAGAAAAAAAAGAAAAAAACCCTTTTTATAGCTACTACACTAAACGTACTTAAGAAGTGTAAAAATAGTAATAATGTTATATACTTTAAGTACTTAAGGAAAGAATATTACGCTAATAAGTGCTAAAGCAGCAACTCTAATAAAGTTTTAGTTAATATAAACTAAATAAAAAAAAGTTAAGTCTTATTATAAACTTAAAGTTAGTAAAGCGTATACCAATAAGTATTTTACTAAAAATACAGCGCATGCGTTATATACATTTAGTAACTAAAGTAAAAAAGAAACTTTAAGTTATTTTAGACTTATACGTAGATATTAGCTTTATTAGCTCAAAAATAGCTATAGAAATAGAATTAAAATTTATTTAAAAAGCAGAACTTTTCTACTTAAGTTAAATTAAACTTTAAAAGTAAAATATATACGTAGTATATAAGCTCTAGCTTTAGTTAATAGATCATAATAGTATAAAGTGTATTATAAAGGTTACTGCGTATAGAGTAGACAAAGAAGGCGCACTACTACTGCTTAGTAAACTTTTTTTAAGCTAGAAAAGTATTTATATTAACTGTAGAAAACAGATGTAGCGTTAGGAATATATAAGAGTAAATATTAACTTAGTAGCTACTAAAGTATTTTTAAAAAACGCAAGACTTATAAACTTAAAAACTATAAAGATTGTTAGTAGATAATCTGTGTTGGTTCTCTTAGAATAAGTAAGTGCGATAGACGGGGGTTGTACTAGCATAATTAGTAGATTAATGTAAATAGTACAGGGTTGTGTTAGCACATTTAGTAGAACAATGTAATAACATAGAGGAGTTAAAAATTAAGTAATCTTTAGATTATACTTAAAGTTAAACACACTAAGCTATAAAAGCTTAATGCCTACAACTATATACTAAGAGAGTGTCTTACTATCCTACAAAATCCTATGCTGTCCTACAGAATCTTATGCTATCTTACGCGTAGGACGTGTAGAATTTTGTAGTATATTATAGAACGCATGTAACTTGTCCTATAAAGGATTTCTGCTAAGGCCCGTAAGATTACGTGCCTAGTGCAAAGTAGCGTTATCTATTAGTACACAAAGGCTTATCCTTTGTTTAAGTAGTTTAAAATCTCTTTCTACCTCTATTTTTTATACATAGTCTATATCTTTTCTCTTCTTAAGTTTATAACACTATTCTCCCTTTCTATGTTCTTGTCTTTATAAACTAGCGTAATAGTTTCCTGCAGTACTACTTATTATTACGCACTTAGTATTTGTATAAATAGTATTAGTTAACTTGCTATAGTTGCCTATTAATATTATATTAAGAAGAGTCTACTATATTAAATATTTTTGTTAAGAAAGGCGTATAGAAATTATTTTAAAAATAAAGTTAAAAAGTATATTTTAGCAGAGGTGCTGTTGCTAGATTATTTACAGCTAGACTAAAAGTTAGCTTAATTAAAGTAGCAAAAGTTTAAAGCTATAATAGTAAAGTAAATTACGCTTAAGGTATTGTTAGCAGCGCGTATAAAGAAAGATTTTTTTTAGAATTAGTATAAGGTGCTAGCATATTATAAGTAGTAGTTAATAAATAAGTTAAAAAATTTATTAAGAAATTGAAAGCTTTAAAAGCTGTAAAGAATATTAACTATAAAGTTAGTATTTTAAAAAGTAGCTTAATACTTAGTACGCTATTATTAAATTAGAGCCCGTTCTCTTCTACTTATTTAGAAGGTAATTCTACTTTTAATAATTTTCTAAGTAAGTTGTATAGTACTATGTAAGTAGTTAGTGATAATTTATAAAATTTATATTTAGTTTTTATATATATTTGCTATCTAAGTATTTTAACTATTTAACTAAGTGTTTTTTACTATTGTCTTGTGCTTAGTGTGTAAGGATCTTCTTAACTTTAAAAACATTGTCTTTTTATACTTTTAAGTAAAAAGTTTTTTATAATAGTATTTTTAAGTCTACTAGTTCTAACATGTTAATATAGAATTTTAGGTAAATTTTTGCATTAAGTAGAAAGTTAAGTATATATATAACTAGTCTTTTCTAGTCTAGAATTAAAAATAGTCTAACTTTAACGTTATTAAGTCCTTTGTTAAGTTGTTTAGTGCAAAAATTCTTTATAAGTAAATATACTTTATTCCTTTTCTTTAGCTAAGCCGCTATTTTTATTTTTAGTTAATATATAAAATGCTTTAGCGTTAAGCCTTCTTAAGTTTTATTTTAAGTAACTTATATACTATTTTTAGCTTATCAGCTGTTGTAATAGCTGCTTCTGTTTTCTAGCTTAGAAATGTTTATATAAAGAGATTGAGGTGTCTTTTATAGTTTATATCAAAAAGTATTTATCTTATAAATTTTGAAATCTTATTATTATATGCTATATATTCTATAAGTAGTAATAATACCTAATTGGTTTACTGTTAGTTCATATATATTTTAAGATAAGCTTTTATTATATAATTTACTTGTTTTATCTATCTGTTTATTTGCAGGTAATAAGCTATTAATAGCTTTTATTTTACTTTAATTACAGCTAATAGTGTTGTCTAAAAGTTAAAAGTAAAGAGCTTATTTTTATTACTAATAATTAGCTTTAGTATACTATAGTGTTTAATAATTTAATTATTAATAATATGTACTAGCTATACTGCTGTAAAATCTTTCTTAAAGATAATGTACTCTACTTATTTTATAAATTAATTAACTACTACAAAAATAAGGTTATATAATACTTTAGTAATAAGGTCTCTTAAAACTAGTAGGCTTATAATAAAGTTTATAAAGATGTTTAACTATAATACGTTAAGTAGCTCTATTACGTGCATTTTTTTATAAAGTGCGTAAGTACTATACTTATTCTTCTAACAGTCTGCGCATTTAGTAATAAAAAAGGTAACTTTATTCTTTATTCTTAAAAACTTATAATTTCTTTTAATAAGTTTTATAATTTAAGTAATACTAAAGTGACTATGTATAAGGTTGTTATAGTGTTATTTAATAATTACTTCTTTTAATTCTTTTAGTACGTTAAGTATAATTTATAACACTACATTTAGCGCTTTTGCTAGTCCTAGTAATCTATTTTTATTAACCTTAAGTATTGCAGTGTTGATAATTTCTTTAGTTTTTGTAATATTATGTTGTTAGCTAAAAGCGTTTACTTTACTATTGTCTTTTCTAGGTATGTATATAATTTTAAACTTATACTATTTAAGTAATTCTAACTATCTTACTTATTGTTAGTTAAGTTCTTTAGTAGTTGTAAAGTTAACTAAGTTTTTATAACTTATAAATATTATAAGTTCTAAGTAGCTTTCTGCGTATACTCTTTAATGCTATAAGTATATAATAATAGCTAATAGCTTTTTATTGTAGATGTTATATTGTTCTTCTAGTCTAGAGAATTTCTGTAAATAGTACGCAATAGGGTGCTATTTACCTTTATATAGTTATCTAGCACAGCCTTTTAGCGCAAGGTCTAATACATTAGTTTTAAAGCGCAATAGTTGTTTTGCTTAGAATATATAGAAGTATAGTAGTTTTATACTTACTTTCTTAAGCATTTAAAAGGCATTTTTTACTTTTTTATTTTACTTAAAAGGTATTTCCTTTCTTGTAAGTCTTATTAACAGGATAATAATTTTAGAGTAGTTCTTAATAAACTATTAATTAAAGTTTAAAAAATCTAGAAAAAATTATATCTTTTTAACTATTATTAGTTACAGCTATTTTTTAACTACTTACATTTTTTCTTTAACGTGGTTTACAAGCGAGCGAGCGCACTAAGCAAGCAAGCGTATCCTTACTAACGCGTTAACGTTAACACAAAAACGCGAGATTCCTTAACAATATAACGCCTAATCTACTTATACTTAAGCAGATTTATAGCTTGCTTTTTTTAATATTAATTCTTAACGCGTTTAAAGTAGCTATTATGCTACTTAAATTTATAATCTTCTTAAATCTACTCTTAAGCATTAACGCGCTAAAAGATGCCTTTAACGCAACTATAAACTAAACTTAAAGCACTTAAACAAGTTAAAAGAGAAGGCTATAGTTAAGTATATTCTTAAAAAGTCTACGCAAAGATTTGCGCCTACAAAGCTTAATATTTAAGTAATAGCTAATAAACTATTAAATAAGCGCGCTAGTAACCTTATTAGCAAGAACTAAGTTAATAACTTTATTAAGTAAACTTTGAAGCTCTATACGTGCTAAAGCTATTTTTATAATTACTAGTAAGCTGCCTGTAAGGACCTAGTAGCTATCTAGCGCTAGTTTAACTTAGTTTAGGCAATAAAGCAGAAGTAAGGTATTATAAATAATAATATTTACAACTTTAATAAAACTAGCTTTATAATAAGCAAGATTTTATTATAGTTAGTTAATTTTGTAGACACCTTTTTAGTAAAAAAAGATTTATTGCTAACAACAGGTATCTAGGCTTATGCCCCCTTGTTTAGCATTGCTGGCATGTAATTAGTGTGTCGCATGTTTAAACGGAAACAAAGATACGTAATATCTCTCTAACTAACTCTTTTAACTAATAACTATTTACTGCTAACTATTTACTGCTGACCGCAACTTCTGTTGTCCTGTTGCTATCCTAGCAGTGTTACAGTCGCGGCGTTTAGTGCCTATTCTTAGATAGAAATAAATAACAACAGCATTACTATTTATGCATAGCTTTCTTATTCCTAGAGGCAACTTATAAAATTCTTCTACTTATTAGTTTGTTCTAGCTACTTAATAGCTATTTTAATACGCCTTTGCTTTTTGTAAAGCTACTTTTAAGTTTCTTTACTAAGGTTGCATTTGCGCAATTACTATACTTAGACTATTAACATGCGTAGTATATATAGTGTACTAGCTAAACTAGCCTTTTATAGTCCTTGTTGTAACCTTAATATTTATAACACTAGACGCATTAAAGATATCTTAACTATAGTTATATTCTAACCTCTGCACTAACTTAACTACTACAAGAACTATTGCTACTAGCCTTTTTTTAAATAATAAAGGTAGCCGCTTAATAATAGTAAACGCTGGCTTTATAATCTACTACTATAGCTTCTAGTATAGTAACTTAGTAAGGTCTAACTTTACTTAATATAAGCTATTAGTTTTTGTATTAAAAAAGGAAAAAAATAGTCTAAGTATTATATTATTTATATGCAAGTTGTTTGTATGCAGTACTATATAGTGTAGGAAATTCTAAAGGTAAAAAGTAGTAAGTAAAGAGCTTTTATAAAAAAGTATTATAGGCTCCTGCTGCAGTAACGTATATGTCTTTACTCTTTTTCTCTATCTCTATTACAATCTTGTTGCTAGCTATAAGCTAGCAATTGCTGTTAAACACGTTTTAATTAGTGTTTTTTTTTAGTATCTTTAGCAAATTTTTTTAACCTTAATTTTTGCTTAGTGTACTGTTTAAATCTTGTTAACTACACACAATCTTTTTTTTAACTTTTGCGACTAATTAGTAGAGGGTAGCTGCTTTTTACTTTTTTTGGAAACCCCATTTTGACTACAACAACAACCACCACCTTTAACACCTTAAAAATAAATAAATAGTTAGTTATTATAGGCTTAGAAGAATATAGCAAAAAAAAGTAGATACAGCTAAGCAACTATAAGTAAGTTACTATAATTTAAGGCGTAAGCGTGTTAAGTTACTAAATACTACTTTTTATTATTATTATAGGCAAGGTTCTTATTAACATCTAGTTTAAAAATCTACCTGCTAACTAAGTTCTTTAAGTTAGTTTTAATAGCTAGATAAATAATTAGCCTGCTTTTACCTAGTTAAAGTATTTTAATACTTATATAAAGAGCTGTACTATAAGTAAGTAATAACCACTTATTATTAATAGCTGTAAAAGCTACTACTTTGTTAATTTTGAAAATTTCATAAGAAAAAAAATATTATTTTTCTTTATATACTTACGCACTTGTCTTACTTATTATAGCCTTTTAATATTGCTTACTTTTTGCTATTAAAGCGTAAGTATAGTAACGCTATTTTAGGCTTAGTATATAACTATACTAACTATATTAGTACAAAGACCTTTTTGCTAGCTTTTAAAGCTGCTTTTTAGTAGTCTATTATAAGAAAAAATGTTTAAGCTAGCTTTAAAGGCGCTAGTCTAGTTCTATATAACTTATAAGCAGTGCTATTAAAGCTTAATATAGTAGTACAAACACTAAAATAATTACTATAATAAGTAGCTACTTAAAAAGCATAAATAATATGCCACGCGTATAAAGTTAAGGCTGAAAGTACTTTTATTTAATAATAAGTAAAAATTGCTGTAAGTTTTTTACAAAGTTACTTTATAAGTAAGTTGTATAGCTAAGTAAAAAGGCTTAGCAAATAGGATATAAAATAATACTTATAATAGAAAAAAAAAATAGCTTTTAAGAGGCTTTAGATAAAGTAAATAAGTAGAAAAGCTGTAAGTAGTAATATATATAAACAGAGAAGACTCTTACTATTAGTAAAGTACAAAAAGTATTAGCTAAATAAGCAAGTAGCAGTTGTAGTAATAGTAAGAGTACGTCTAAGAAAGTGCAAGGAGAGAGGCAGTGTAGGCGTTGTAAGTAGACTAGACACAACGCTTATAGCTGCGCAGTTAAGATAAATAGTGCAAGTAATAATAGCAGTTTTAATAATTAATTTAGTATATTGCAATAGTTCATTAACTGTAATAAAAGTGCGTGATATTGTGTTAACGTTAACGCGTTAGTAAGGATACGCTCTCTTGCTTAGTGCGCTTGCTCGCTTGTGAACCACGTTACTTATTTATACTTCTTATACTTTTACTATATATCTAAGGAAAGCAACTTTATTTTTATAAAATTTGCATTTTTTTAGTTTAAGTTAAAGGTTAAACTAGTCTAGGCACTTTAGTACTATATAGACATGTTCTACATAATCTTTTAAGTTCTTAGAGTAGATAAGAATATTATATAAGTATACTATAATAAAAATATCTAAATGTGCTCTTAACACATTAAATAAGTTCTTAAAATATTTCCAAGGCGTTTATAAGCCTAAATTGAATAATAGTATATTTATAGTATCTATATTATGTTTAGAACGCTGTCTTCTATTCTTTACCTTTTCTTTATTTTAATAAAGTAGTATTTATTTTAGAAGTCTAATGCTGTAAAGACCTTAACGCAAAATAATAAATTTTAAAGCTTTATAATATTTAGTAATAAGTATTAATTTTTTACTGTAATATTATTAAGTTTCTAGTAGTTAACGCATATTCTTAGTAGCTTGTTGTTTTTTAGTATAAAAAGTATAAGAAATCCTGCTATCAAGATTGAAAGTTAATATATCTTTTTTTTAAATTCTTATCTAGCTTAGTTCTTAGTTTCTTAAGTTTTATCTTTAAAAATTAATGAATTAGCTTAAAAAGTAGAGTCTTTCCTTGTTCTAGAACAATTTTATGGTCTTAGAGTTAGTGTCTTAGTAAGGCTTTACTATCAACTACTTTTATAAAAAGGTACTAAAACTTTTTATACTCTTTTAAGATATCTAGAGTTACGTGTTACTTTAAAACTTTAACTTTATAACTTAAAATTACTTTACTAGTATCTGTTAAGTTAAACTCTTATATTGTAAAGCTATTCTTAGTTAAAGTTTGCTATCTTTAAGTAATATTAGAAATTTTCTTTTTATTTACTATTATAGTTATTAAATACGTAGGCTAGCTTATAGTTGTGTCTAATCTACAGCACTTAAATAAGAACTTTTTTAACTTCTAGTTAATTTACAAGTTATATTCTTATTACTTAGAAATTCTTAATATAATATTATAAGTAGCTAATTTAAAGACGTTGAAGTTTAATTCTTTTTTATATTTGTAGATACTAAGCGTTACTTTGTTAACCTTGTATATAAGGGTTATCTTACTTAGTATAAGCTAACTGTTTGCTATATATAGTAGGTAGAGTTTTTATTTTTTTAGTATTTATAAGCCTGCTACTTACACTGCTTAAGAAGAAACAAAGTTAGCTTAAGAGCTTAAATCTACTAATACTATTATTTAATATTTATTAAGCTTTACTAGTAGCTTAAGAAGGCTTAAGAGGTTGATTATTTTTATTACTCTAGTAGTTCTAGGTGTTTAGAGCGTCTATCTAAAAAAGACTATATACTAAATTTATAAAACTCTTTAGCAACTATATATAGTTTATATTTAATTTTAAAGCACGTGTGCTATAAGAGCTAGTTGCACTTTTATATATTAGTTTTCCTTTTGTAATTCTTCTACTGCGTTATATATATTTATAGAGTCTTTTCTAGATTATTATATTTATAGAAGTATAGGCTATGTTATTTATTTTATATATATACTGCGCATTTATTATTTAAGCAGTTATACTATAAGTACTTATATTAAGGCATTTTTTTTTAGTTTTTTTAAAAACTATCTTAACTTATACTTGTCTAAGTAGTATATAGTGCAGCTGTTGTATATATATATAGTTTATAAGTACTTTACGTATTTTAAGTTATGCAGATCTATTTAATAGTATATACTATTATAGCTAGATTTTTATACTTTTTGCTTTTAGCGTGTTACCTAGAGTTCTTTCTAAATCTTCTTCTTTTCTTAGTCTAAGAGCTAATACGTTAGTTTATTTTAAAATATTTTAGTATTTTAAGTTTATTTTTATACAAAATTATTATATAAAACTTTATTCATAGTTGCTACTAAAATAATTTCTTTCTTTTGCAGTTCTTCTAGTAATTTAACCTACTAGTAGTATTTTATTAATATTCTTTTATAAAGTTTTGTAAAGATGTTTTTAGTTTGCCTAGGCTACCTTAGTAGAATATTAATTTTCTTAGCTAAGTTGTTTAAGCATTATATTTCTAAGAGTAGTAAAACCTATATATTAATGTTTTACTTATCTAGTGTAGTGTAGTACTTCTACATAGCTAGTAGTAAATTCTTTTAGTCTATTAGCTTTTCCTATATAACTAGTGTAGAGGGCTAGTAGGTTTCTTAGAACCTAGCTATTTTTTTATACTTAGTTTGTTAGCTAATGTTGCTTTTATTCTTTTATTAAGTATTATCTTAGAAATTTTGTTGTCTAAGGCTTCTTTTAGAGTAATTATAAAGAGGTTATTTGAACTATTAATATTTGCCTAGTCTTGTCATAACACTATAATAGTCGGTTAAGTAATCACATTTTATTCTTTTTCTAGATTGTTGCTAATTACTATATAGTAAAGGATATTTAACTATTATATTACTTTGCCTTAGCTCTAGCAGTCTTACTCTATATTACTTTCTTTACTATATATATAGCAAGTAATTCTTTTTTTACTACTTTTATTGTCCTAAAACTTGTTCTTCTTAAGTTCCTTATTAAGATTATTAAAGTATATAAGCTTATAGCTATTAGTTATATAATGTTTTAAAATCTTAAAAGTATTATTTTGCTGTTAACTTTAGCTAGAGTATAGACATTAGAATGTTTAATACAATTTAGTATTTATATTTTTAAGTATATAATTTCTTTATAAGAATAGTGGTTCTTCTAACTTTAGCTTATAAAGATTATTATTTACTTAAATAGCTTTAGCTATAAGTTTATTAAGCGTATTAAGAGTAGCTCTACTTTGTATAAGTTGTACTTATACAGCTAGTTTAAAACCTTATTAGTATGTTTATATTAAAGCGTTATTATCTTATTTAATAACTGTTTAGTACTATTAAAACTTTATTATATAGTTAGCTGTAGAGCGCGTTTGTTATAATTTTTGAATTTTTTGTTTTACTACTACAAACTTCTTAAAGAGTAAGAATACTTTTTTTATTTTTATTTGAAAGTTGTTTTAGTTTTTAATAAGTACTTAATTAATATTGTTGTTAATAGTAATATCTATATATTAACAAAGAATAAAGTTAGCTTATTTTTTAGTAGCTTTTTACAAAAACGTAGAGGCTTATATAACTATATGATTATTATTAATCTTAGTATTTTTAATATAGAAGTATTCATTAACTTAGAGTAGATATTTCTTAAGCATATTATAATTAATATAGTAAGTATTAGGCTTATTAGCTTGCGTAGTTGTTCCTGTAGTTAGGATGTTAGTAGGGGTGTTTATAGTAGTATTACTTATTTTAAAAGTGTTTAAAGTAGAAAGATTATCTATAAATAATTTATGTAAGTTCTCTTAGAATAAGTAAGTGCAATAGACAGGGGTTGTACTAGCATAATTAGTAGATTAATTTAAATAGTACAGGGTTGTGTTAGCACATTTAGTAGAACAATGTAATAACATAGAGGGGTTAAAAATTAAGTAATCTTTAGATTATACTTAAAGTTAAACACACTAAGCTATAAAAGCTTAATGCCTACAACTATATACTAAGAGAGTGTCTTACTATCCTACAAAATCCTATGCTGTCCTACAGAATCCTATGCTATCTTACGCGTAGGACGTGTAGAATTTTGTAGTATATTATAGAACGCATGTAACTTGTTCTATAAAGGATTTCTGCTAAGGCCTGTAAAATCACGTGCCTAGTGCGGGGTAGCATTATCTATTAGCACGCAAAGGCTTGTCCTTTTGTTAGGTAGTCTAGAATCTCTTTCTACCTCTATTCTTTATACATAGTCTATATCTTCTCTTTTCTTAGGTTTGTAACAAAAACTTCCTTCTAAGAGTACTTTAAAGTAATAGCTTAAGTATTAAGCTTAAAGTATATATACTAAACGTTTTTATAGCGTAGGTTTAAAGAATACTTAACATATATTATAAAACTATGCTAATTTTTTTATATAAATACTGCTAGAACTTTTTTATAACTAAAAAGTTTAAATTACGCAACTTCTATTTAATAAGTATAAAAAACCTTTTTTAGCTTTTTTTATACTCTTTCTTCTTTTAAGCTTTAAGTGCTTTATAAATATTTTTAAATAGTACTAAAAATAAGATTTATTACAGCACTAGCCCTACAGGCGCTATAATATTATTTATACTAAAAAAATAAAACTTTCTACCTTTGTGTAGATTATTAGGGTCTTAACGCTGTTATAATAAAAGATTATTGCCTACTTTTTTTAATTAGAGAAACAGTAAACCGCCTGTTAGACGCACGCTACTATATAATATTAGATTTTAAAAACGCCTACTATTGTTTAAGAATCAAAGCAAGAGATAAGTAAAAGACTGCTTTTAAAATATAATATAGATATTTGAAATGTCTTGTTATGCCTTTTAGGCTTATTGATGCCCTAGTAAGCTTATAAGCCTGTATTAATAAGGCTTTAAAAGAGTACTTAGATTATATACACGTATTTTATTTAAATAATATTTTTATCTACACTTATAATAATAATTTTGCGATACACTAGCGTGTTATACGTGCTGTACTTAACTTTTTATAAAAAGCAAAGTTATACATAAATTTAAAAAAAAATATATATTTGCTTTAAGCAAAGTTTATTTTTTAAAATTTATTATTACAAAAAGCAGTATTTGCGTAAATCTAGCGCGTGTTGCTACTATTATAGTGGGGTGACAAAAAAAAAGAAATTAAAAAAGTTATAGTTTTTAAAGCTTTATATTTCTATAACTAGAAGGGCTATACTAAAAGGAGGTAGTGATTTGGAAAGCCAAGAACCTCCTCTTCAAGATAGGTTGCTTAGTAGGCTGCTTAGTGAGCACAATCCCGCCTGTAATCTCGCTTAAAATATAATAAAAAAAGCAAAAATAGGTTTCAGCATATCTATTTTGTGAACGTATAAAAAGGGCTAAAAAAAGATTAGTTTAATAAGCTTACGTAAGCATGATGTGAGCAATTCTTAGAGTTATATTTTCTATTCCTTTATAGTTTGATAAAAGGATAAAAAAATAAAGGGTGCTTATAAAAGCACTAATTACGTAATTACATAATTAAAATATAATATATTTACTCCTCTTGTTTATCCTAACTTTCTATTTTTATATTATCTCCTCTATGGCTAGCAACCTCTCTTGATTTAAACAACAAGTTTATATTTTATATTTACACAACAAATCTATCTCCTCTATTAGTAATATACTAGAAAAGCCTTCTAAAAGTATTTACAATACTCTTTATTAAAGTAAACAAAAAAAAAATGCTTCTTTATCTATTATTAGCTCTAAACGAGGTCGTCTTTCTAAAATTTTAAAAAAATTAAAAAGACTGCATAATAGAGACCTTACAAGAAGCCCTAAAAAGACAATTTAACGTATTTGAAAAGAAAACTATATAGATCTTTTAATTAGAAGCGTACAACGCTTTTTAAAAATAAACTATTCTATTTATATTTCTTTAAAAAAGACGCCTTTAGACACTAAAAAAGCTTATAATTGTTACATTTATGCTAAGCAAATACTTAAAAACATTAAAAATATAAACTTATATAAAGTTCTATTTTTAGACAAGTCTGCTATTAAGTGTAGGCACATTGCTAGGATAGAATACTATTAAACAAAGCACAATAATAAAATAATAAAGAAAATTGTTTTTATAATAAATACAAGTAAGTTCTAAGAAACTGTAATTATTAAATAATAAACTATATTATATCTTTAATATTTCTAATATTTAAATCTATTTTTAGAACACTTACTAACCTAGATATAGGTTAAGATATTTCTATTTAAGTTTAGAGTGCACTTTAGATAGGTAGAAGATCTAAACTAGTAGTAATTAAAAGCCTTTTAATTACTACTTCTTTTAGGAATTTAGACTATATTAAAAAAATCCTAATTCCTTTAGTAAAATCTATGATAAAAAAAGGTAAGTTCTATATACTTCATTTTTCTATTTAGAGGCTTATTACTCTATATTTCAATTATAAAGTTAGAGTCTTTTTCTATCTATTTAAGCCCCTTACTAACTTTTATATAGGCTAGAAGTTTTAGCAGGATAATGCTACTATTTATAAAACTTTAGAAGTTTTCTCCTAGTTTTCTAGGAATATAATATTACTTTTTAAGCATCCATAGTCCTAATCTAAATCCTATAGAAAACGTGTAGGCTTTGCTAAAAAACGCTTTAGCTAAAAGGCCTATTGCTTCTTTAGGTATAGAAAATAGTAAAAGAAGTATAGCAGCCTTTAAAGCTGCTGTAAAGGAGGAATAGGATTAATTACCTTAAAAGGCGATTAATAATTGTATTTTATTATTACTAAGGCGTTATTTGCAAGTAAAACAAGCTTAAGGCTAGTGCACGAAGTATTAGTACGCTATTGTAGTTATTTATTAAAAAAAAACCTAAAAAACAAGCTCTTTATTATTATTTAACAGATAATTTTACAATTACCTTTAAACTAATACTAGAATAAGGTTAGCTTGTGACATTTATTATATATAAATTATAGTAATTCTCACACATTTAAAAAAAAGTTATATTGTAAAATATTTTTAAGTTTTTGAACCTGTACTTTCACTGCGAAGATTAAGAGCAATCATGCTAACTAAGCAACTTACTAAGCTGCCTATCCTAAAGAAAAGGTTCTTGGCTTTCTAAATTACTAACTCTTTCTAGTATAGCCCTTGTAGTTATTGAAATATAAAGCCTTGAAAATAATAACTTTTTAGATTTCTCTTTTTTTTTGTCACCCCTCTGTAATAACTTCTGTATAGTCTACTTAGACGACATCCTTATCTACTCTAAATTAGAGGCAAAATATGTTCTCTACGTACAAAAGGTACTAGAAAGACTATAGTAAATAGGCCTCTAAGTTAACATTAAGAAGAGCGAATTTTATGTTATAAGGACAAAGTACCTAGGCTATATTTTAATAAACTAAGGGCTAGAGGTAATTCCTAACAAGGTAGAACCTCTTAACAACTAGGCATAACCTACTACTATTATAGGTGTAAGATTGTTCCTTAAGTTTACAGAGTTCTACGAGCAATTTATACTAGAATACTTATAAATTGCTAAACTACTTCTTGCACTCTAAAGCCTCTTAAAGCTATTTGTATAAGATTTAGACTACAAGAAGGCCTTTAAAAAGTGAAAAGCCGCCTTGCCAGAAATTTCTACTTTATACTATTATTACCCTTAATATAATACTAAGGTAGAGACTAACGCATTAGATAGTCTTGTTATAAGTATACTTTCTTAGAAACAACTAAATAAGAAATAAAGTCTAGTAGCGTTCTTTAGTAAGATCCTATCTAGGTCTAAACTAAATTAGAAAATTTCTAATAAGAAACTTTTTACTATTATTATAGTGTTTAGTAAGTAGCAAGCTAAATTAGTATTAGCCTACTTTAGAATTAACGTGTATTTAGACTATTATTTACTTAAGTACTTTATAACTATAAAGGTTCTAAACGCTAGGTAAGTGCGTTAGGCTAAGGAACTTGCCTTATTTTTCTTCTATATCTAATATACCTCTAGAAAGAATAACGCCTACGCAGATATCTTTTTATAGCGCGAGTAGAATATAGATAACTTAAAGTCTGCTAAAACTAATAATTATGTATTAATCCTACTTAGACTGCACTAACTAGATAACTAAATTAACTTTAACATTTGCTTTTACTTATATTACTTAACTTTATACTTAGATTCTATCTCTATGCGTAGTTAAAGCTACCTTAGAGCTAATAACTTAAAATTTACTAAAATTAATTAAATTTGTTTTACAAACAAATTGCACTATGTTTAAAAAAAAGTATAACTTACTACTAAATAAGTACTAGATTAAAAATAGATTACTTTTATACTTAAACTGCTTTTATATACCGCCTAACTTTATACTCTATACCTAGATAATTTAAAAGGTATATAATTAGGTTCTCTCTGCTTACTTTAGCGCTATTAAAACTTATTAGTTAATTACCTTAAGATATTACTAGAAAGGTTTAAAGGCTACTTATATAAAGTATATATAAAACTACATAGCTTATTACAAAGCACATCTAAGATAGACATAAATTTTTAAATTAATTTACTTCTTACTAATTATTATTTATTTAATATAACACTTATATATTAACTCTAAAAAAAATTCTACTTAATAAAGCTAGTTATAATTAAATTATAGTTGTAATTAATTGTTTATTTAAATAAGCTATTTTTATATCTTGTTATAAAATAATCAACGTGAAAAGTATAGCTAAATTATTTATTTAATAAGTGTACTAATTAAGCTATATAAACAACACTATAATCTTTAATAAAAGACCTTAGTTTATATCTAGTTTCTAGTCTGAGTTCTATTAAATTCTAGGTGTTAAGGGTACACTATTAATAGTCTACTATAAAGAGACTAATAGTAAAACAAATATTAAAAATAAATATTCTAACTAAAAGCTTTAGCTATTTATTTTTTACTACTAAGACAACTTAAGTAGACTACTACCTCTAAATAATAGAGCATAAATTTTCTTACTTTATCTTACTCTTAGCATGTCTTTATATAAGATTTTTTATTAATTTAATTTAAATGGAGCTAGGACTAAAAGTAGCTAGCTAACACCTTTACTTTAACTAACTAAATAAACTACAAGAATGTGTTAGCTTTAGCTACTTAAATATATAATGCTTAGGAAATAGTATGAAACTTTTTAAAAAAAACTTAAAATTAAATATAAACTATAGTAAATGATTACTACTAACTAATTAATTAAAATATTAAAAATAAAGTTTTTTTAAATATAAAGAACTTTATAACTAATAACTTAAGCTTAAAACTATTAGTAAAATAAAAAGAACTTTTTAAAGTTTTTAAAAAAGTTAGATTCTTATATTGCTTTAAGTTACTAAAAAAGTTTTATATTTATAATATTTCTGCACTAGTACTATTATATAAAGACTTCTAGAACTAACTTTTTTAATAAAAAGCTTTAAAGCTAGCTTCTACCCTAATTTAAGGTATAAAAAAATAGAAAGTTAATAAAATTCTTACTAGTAAAGCATATTACTTAATATTAAACTACTATATTAGCTAAGTTTAATGTAAATTAGACTTAACTTAGTACTTAGCCTGAAATTTTATAAAAGCTTTTTATAAACTTAAAGCTTTTTATAAAAAAAACTTTATACGTTTAAGTTCTTTAAAGTTTTTAGTAAAGTAAATTATAGCTTAAAAGTAAAAAAAAAATATAACTTTACTACAAGACAATAATATATATAAAAAAGATTTTTTTTTTTAAAAAGTATTTAGTAAAACAATAAAGCTACCTCTAAACTACCTCTAATTTTGCCTTTTTTTCTCCTCCCTCCCCTCTTCTCTTACTTAAAAATCTAGGGAGGATTGCTTCTTCTCCTTAGAAAAGGAGGAGAAGCTAGAGGAGAGCCTACTACTCTCCTCTTCCTCCTCTACTTTCTTCTAGAGGCGCTGCTTATTATCCTCCTCCCCTAGCGGAGCAACTAGACTACTACTGCTAGTTCTACCCTAGCAAGCAAAGGCCTTTAAAAAAGTAACTTAGCTATCTAATAAATAAATAGTGTTTTAAATTTTTAAAAGAACTTAGTAAGTTAAAACTAAGATTAAAGCTATAAATAGCTTTTTTTTTAGCATTTTATTACCTAAACCTTTTTACTTAGAAAAAAAGCTGCTGCCTACTCCTACTCTTTAGTAAAAAGGTAGTTTTTACTAAATTCTTTTTATACTCTATAGTAGTAAAGAAGTTTATAGTAGTAAGAAGTTTAAAAACTTTTTTTTTTAATATACTTTAGCACTTATTTAAGTTAACTTTAAGTTTTAAAAAGTAAAACATATTAAACTAATAAATAAGCACTTTTTTCTTTTCTATGTGCAGTAAGCGTATTTCTTAAATGTCTTAAAGTTAAATTAATATATAACTTTAAGAATACTTTACGCAAAAGCGCACACTAACTATAAGTAAGTAAAGTAATATACTTCTAGTAAAGCTTTTAGAGAGCAACGCAGCAGCATAGTATATATATATATGTAGTGTTTTAAAACAGTAGAAAAATTAGATACAACATATTATTATAATATTAAAAGAGCAAATGCTTAGGGCTACTCTAACACTACTTTAAATTAAAGTTATAGTAACTGCCTATTAGAAGTCTATAACAACAACAAAAGACGTTATAAAGTTAATAATAAATAAATAATAAATAAGTTAAAAAATATATATAGCTAAAGGACTAGCTAACTACTAAGAGGGAGAGTAGTGTAATAAACACGTTACAACTTTATTATTCTTACTATTATCTTAGGATCTTATCTGTATTAGACCTACTCTAGTCCTAGCCTAGATTGCAGGTATAAAGACAGCTTAGAACCTATAGTTGCTTTATAAATTCTTAATATCTTTTTGTATAAAGCCTATAAGTGTTTTATTTAAATTTAGGCTTATTTGTAGATTACAACGCACTCCTACATGCTATGCTGTAATCTCTTCTGCTAATACTAATCTGTAAGTCTTGCCTGCGCAGTTACACAAATATTACTAATTTTAGCACTTATAGTATTACTTATATTAGAAAAGCTACTAACTAATACATTAGTGTACTTACTAAACCTAACTATTAACTAAGAGAATTACGTTATAATAAACTTTTAGAGGTTTTTTATTAAAAATAATTTATGCTAAGCTACAGATACTTTGTTATTAGAAATTTAGGGCAAGGTAAAATTAACTAAAGTGTTCTTTAGTCTACTACGTTTAAGGACTATACACACTACTTTTAAATACTTAACTTTTACTATTTTCTTTCTAACAAGCTTACTAATTAAATTACTTAAAAGCTTCTTATAATTAATTAAGAAATTGACGCTAAACTAGAGCAGGCTCTTGCTAATTTTAAGCAATTTTAAACAATACTATAGCTAGCAACTTATAGGATATAAGACGGCCTATATTTTTATAAAAGAGAGAGGATGCTATACTGTTAATGTCTGCCTTTAATTTTAGCTGCTTATTTGCTATTTTCTTTTACAAAATTTAGGTATAAACTATTTATTTTACAAATTCTACGTGTATAGTAAGCACTTAGATTTTGTAGACCTATAATACTCTACTACTATACTAACACTAAACCTAATATCTTGCATTTGCAAACTTATAGCTAATTATAGTAATTATTTTTATTGCAAAACTTACTTATTTTAGCGTAATTTAAACTTTGTTTACTTTTACTTTTACTTACCTGCTAGCAGTATACTGCTACTACACTTAAAGTTAAACTACAACTCTACTAACTAAATAACTTTTTTTTAATACTAACTTTACTACTTTTCTACCTAAGTACTAACCTTTAAAGACAATAATTACAGCAATATCTCCTCTCTTAGTCAAATAAATGCTAAAGATAATATACACACTACTAAGTAACTTACTTAAGTAATATTTTAGCTTTTATTAGACAAGGCTTAAAGTAAGTAGCTATAGTAGTAACTACCTTAAACACTAAGTCTATTAATAGTCTTTAAAGGCCTAAAAGTAAGTACAAAAAAAAGATTTTATTATAAACTATATTTTCAAAGATGCTTAGTACTAAACTAAAGTACTAGAGCTTGTAAAACTTAGTAATAGCATTAGAGTTACTAATATCTAGACTTTAATAAATAAGATTCTTTTAAGCGCTCTACAGCAAAAGCTTATTATTATAGACTAATAGTTTAATAGTACTTTTTACTAATTAAACTTAATTTTTTAAGTTCTTTTAAAAGTCGAAAATTTTTATACTTAACACCCTAGAGTTATAAAAAAATATAGTAGTATTAAAGGTTTCTAGGAACACTATTTTATTATTAGTACAGTATTCTTTTTGCAAGACAGGAGAGCTAAAAAACTAGGTAATACAGTTTTAACAGTAAAAAAACTAGTAGTAGAATTTATTAAAAAATATGTTAGTATCTATATACCCTGTACATTACTTAACTACTAAAGATTAATAAATATAGCTTTTATACTACAACGCATAGATTTTAAGAATGCTACTTACTTTTTTAATATAGTAACACTATGCTATCTTAAATTAAAGAACTAAGAAAAAGAACGCTATGTATTACTAGCAGACTAGGCAATAGTTAAGCTGCTATATAAGGATATTTCTACTTCTGCTATATAAAATAGTTCTTACAGCAAAAGACTACTTTTAAATAGTAATAAATAGTAAAAAGAGAACTTGCGTAAGATTGCCGCAGCTGCAAAGGTTAGAAAAGATAATGTAAACTATAGCGCATAGAAGCTACGCCCTAACAATAGAGCTAAGAATAATAAAGAGAATTATAAATTTTACTATACTTTTTAGCAAAAGATCTTTAAGTAAATAGCTATATTTAAAAACTCTAAAATTAACAAAGTCTACTCTATACAATTACTTAAAGATATAGATTACTATAAAGTAATAAAAGTGCAAGTGCATTTAATATATAAAGTACTTATTTTAATAGCTATAGAACTTAGAAAAACTCTATTTAAAGCTAAATTTATTAATTACTATAGTAATGTTATAGCATCTAAGACCTGCACTCTAAGAAGTTGTAGTCTATTAATTATGATTAAGCAACTAAGGCAATCCTTAAAAATATTAGCAGAAAGTAAAGCTAATAATTATATAATAGTTAAGGCATTTAAACTTACAAGCAGAAAAACTATTATATAATAAAAGCATAATATTACTAATATCTAGGCAGAACGTGTAAAGGCTAGAACTAGTAATTAACTAGTTTCTGCTTTATTACTTCTACTAAGCTCTCGTGCTCTAAAGGCAATACTAGCATACTAATAAGTAGCTACATAACTAGAATTAAAGCTTAATAATACTACTGACGTAAATAAAGAGCCTAATATAATAAACTAAAAACCTAAGATTTTTAAGACAGGATGCTACTACAGAAATTTTACTTTAGCGTCTCTTAAGCTACTTAAGTATACCTACGCAAAGAAGCTAATTACAAATTTTAATTATATTAAAGTTATTAAGGAATAGTATTAAAAAGTTAATATTAAACAACTATATAACTCTAACAACTTATTATATAATTAAGTATACTTTATCTATAAGCGCACTGCTGCAAGTGATATAAGTCTATTTAAGAGAGCTATGCCTTTTAATATACTTAATAAGTGTTTGCTCTTACTATATATATAAAACAAGGCTGTTAGTAGAATTTCTAATTTAATTTTATTATTTTTAAGCTCTTTACTAGCAAATGTTGCATACCTAAGCATAATAAGAATATGTTAAGCTACTAATATTAATTACCTTAACTTAACCTTTACCTTATCTTTACTTGGAATAAGATTATTAATACTATAAAGTTCTAACTATAGGTAGAGGAAATCTAATATATAAAATGTATTATTATTAACGCCTGCATATAGCTGCAACAGTGTAGTAATCTATAAAATATTATTATAAAAACTTTTAAGATGTATAAATTTTATTTATAATATATAGACAGAAAACTAAACTTTTAGTAGTTGCGCAATATATACTACTTACTTACTTAAAAAGCTATACGCACAGACCTAGAACACTAGTTATAATTTATAATATTTTATAAAAAATATACTTAAAATTTATTACTTTTACTACGCTAAATTTGCTAAGAAGTGTAATTAGATATACTTTAAGCATGTTATATAACTTTAAGCGTATAATAATAGAAGGCTATAGTGTAGAAATAGTTTAAAGTAGTATATTATTTAATAATAAAGACACGAACAACTGTATAGAGATACTACTAGGATTTTATAAACATATACTAGCGTACCTGTAGTAGCGTAAGAATACAAGTATTAAATTATTAAATAGTCTTATTAAAGAATAAGAAGACAAGACCAACTAGCTTACAAATGCATAAAAAGTAGTTCTTAACGCTAAAGAAATAAAGTAAATTTACAAGAAAAAATAAGCTTAAATTTTATTACTTTTTCTACTTTATAAATCTACTAGGCTAACTACTTATAACTGCTGTACTGTGCTTCTCTAGTTTGTTATAGTTAAGATAGTGTAATAGAGGTGCTTATTATAAGAACTTATAAAAAAATCTGCAAGGCTTACTGCAACCTTACTACTACTTCTTATATTTCTTCTAGTTATTCTAACAAGTTTAAAGAAATTAACTAGCTATTCTTTATAAACATGTATATTGAGTGTAAACTCTAGATCTAGAAGGCTTTTAGAGAATAGGCTAAGTAGAATAATTCTTTTATTTACAAGGAGCTAAATAACATGCTATAAAACGCTACTAAGAAATAAATTAATAATTATCTTAAGAAACATTATAACTATATTATATAATAGGTTTTTAACTTATAGCTTATAGTATAAGTACTAAAGAAGAACGCCTTTTGTGCTAATCTTATTAAAAGTTTCTTTAACTAATTGTACTTCTTTAACAATAAAAAGAACTTTTTACACACAATAAGAAACTAAAATAAGTAAAATACTAATTTATTTTTAAGCTAATTTTTTTTTGCGCCTTTGAGAGAAACTTAGCCTAAAAGCTAATAAGTGCTAAGTTTTCTAAAAGAGTAAGAAACTTATTATAGGCTTTTTTATATAGCATTTTCCGCGTTTTTATTCTTAATTAGGCATAGTAGTCTTATATAACAATTTAGTACCTTTAACTTTAACTAGGCAGTCTTATTATAGTTATTTTTAATTAATATTTTAGACTTAAGCTCTTGTTACTACTACAACAACTACACTTATACTTAAACTAAGCACTTTAACTACTACTTAAGAACCTTGTTAAAGTAAACACTTAAAGAAGTAAGAGATAGAAAGTATAGCAGAGATGTACTTAGGTTAGGTATGTAGTAAGAGAATTGCTAAGCCTATAAAATCTAGATGCTCTCTAGACGCCTAGATTCTATAGCTACTACATAAATATAAAATTTGTTAATACTAGGCAGCAACCTAAGTAGTTATATTATGTTTTTTTGTTTTATTTCCTTTGTTCTGCTAATATTATTCTCTTTTTCTTTCCGCAAAATAAAGAGCTTAATAAGGCTAAGCTTGTAGAAAGGGGAAGTTTGTGCTAGTGCACAGGGTAATACTTAACTGCACACTAAGTTAGTGCTTAACTACCTAATTTTAAGGTATATAACCTGTTTTGTAACTTACGGAAAGGAGGAGAGGGGGGATTATTTGTGCACTCTATAGCTAAGCTTCTGTACTGTACTATAGAATAGGCTTTTTTCTTCTACTAATAGTCTTTATACTTAACTTACAATAAGATTATTATTTTACTAACCTCGTTCTTGCATAATCTAACTACTAGTAATCTCCTGCCCTCGTAGCAGTATGTCTTTATACACTCCAACACCCGTACGCTACTAGTATACTAATTTACTAGAAGAACTATAGCAAAAGGGGATTACTCTAGTAGTAACTATTAACAAAGCCTTAAACAACATTTTTATATAAAAATAACCTTAAAATACTAAGGTATTCTAGAATAAACTTATACATTAACTCTTAAACATAGAGAAAGAGGAGATTTATAAGAATTTTTAGGCAATATACTAAAAGTATAAGGCATAAGAAGTTAACTATAATAGTATATCCTATTTAATAGATTTACGTAACTTTAAATACGCAAAGTACTTATAGACTATAAATATATATAACAGCTGTACTATATACAACTTAGATAAGTACAGATTAAGATAGTTTCTTAAAAAACTAAAAGAAATGCTTTATTATAAATACTTATAGTTTAACTGCTCTAATAACAAGTGCGTAGTTTTTATATAGAATAAATAGTATAGCTTATACTTTTTTAGATATAATGATTAAAAAGAAACTCTATAAATATATATAACGTAGTAGAAAGATTATGAAAATATAACCTGTATATAAAAGTATAACTAGCTTTTTGTTACAGATGGTTGCGTGTTGGCTAGGTCCGCTAAACTTGCTTATTCTTAGCTTGCCTACCTGCAATTGTGCTTATAAGGGGCTCCTCACCTGCAAGGATACTAGCAGGTATTATTGCTTAAAATATATACATATTATTATTTTAGAGCTATCTCTTACTATTTTCTGTAGTGTAAAGCAAGTACTATTGCCTAAAGCTACCCCTTATAGAATAATACCTCTTTCTATAGGCTAATAGTCTAGAGATAGCTCTCTTAACATAATCTAACACTTAAAGTAATTAAGGAAGCTAGAGTTATACTATAGTTAAACTCTCTAATCCCTCTTAAACTCTATTAAGGCCTGCTACACCTAAGAAGCTTAGAGAGTATACTTAAGGCGCACCTATAACGCTTAAGAAGCGTATTAATACTATAAAAAAGTAATATAATTAACTTTAATCTTTGTAATAATTATAGAAGTTAGAAAAAAAAGTAGTATAACTAAAAAAAGTTAAATAAGAAATTTTTTTAAATATACTAGCACTACTAACTATATTATCCTACGCGCAGAATATACTTAAAGTAGCACTTACTACATATATATAACACGCACTAAAACTTAAAAACTTAGCTAAATACTAAAGCAAAACTTTTAAATAATATTATAAGTTTACTTATTTTTATAAAGTAACGTTTTAGCTACTGCTATAAGAATTTAAAAAGAATAATAATAAAGTAATTTAAGCAATATAGTATCTTAATGTAGACTTTTAAGAGCTTTAGTATACTTACTATAAGTATTTTTTTAAAGTAAAAACAGAAGTACTAACTTAAAACTACTTTAAGTAATATATACTTAACTTACTTTTAAACTTTATAAACTATAGCTTAAAAGTAGTAACTACGCATATGCATGCTATGTAGTAAAAAGAACAAACTATTTAATTATTTATATCTTATTTTAATATTTTTAAAAATTAACTTCTAATATATACTAAAGTATAAAAGGTTTAGTACTTTTTTGCCAAACTAAAGCTTAAACTATAATATATCATTACTAACTTTTATTAAATTTTTAGAACTAAAGAAGACTTTATTTTACTTAAATTTATACTTAAGTGGAATTTGCGCAAAGTACTTATTATATATAATTTACTTTATTAAAGTACTTTTATAAAAAAAAACATCCTTTTTTATAGCTACTATACTTAATACACCTAAAAAGTATAAGTATAGTAATAATATTATATACTTCAAGTGCTAAAAAAAAAAGAATACTACGCTAATAAGTACTAAAGTAGCAACTTTAATAAGGTTTTAGTTAATATAAACTAAATAAAAAAAAGTTAAGCTTTACTATAAACTTAAATTTAGTAAGGCGCGTACTAATAAATATTTTACTAGAAATACAGCGTATGTGTTACACACGTTTAGTAACTAAAGTAAAAAAAAACTTTAAGTTATTTTGAATTTATAAGTAGATGTTAGCCTTATTAGTTAAAAATAGCTATAAAAATAAATCTAAAACTTATTTAGAATGCAGAACTTCTTTACTTAAGTTAAATTAAACTTTAAAGGCAAAATATATATATAGTATATAAGCTTTAGCTACCCTTAATAAATAATAATAGTAAAAAGTATATTATAAAAGTTACTGCGTATAAAGTAAATAAAAAGAAAGTACTACTACTACTTAGTAACTTCTTTTTAAGCTAGGAAGGCATTAATATTAACTATAAAGAGTAGATGTAGCGTTAAAAATATATAAAAGCAAATATTAACTTAGTAGCTACTAAGGCATTTTTATAAAATACAAGACTAATAAATTTAAAAACTTACTTTTTAAAAGTACTTTAAAGTAAAAGCGTAAGTATTAAGCTTAAGGTATATATACTGTAGAGAACAAGGAGCTGGTAACAGTGGTTTAGGAGAACTAGATGGTTAATTCTAATTCTGCCTTTCTAACTAAGTCTGAGACGTGCTATTTATATAGACCTAACCTAGAAAGGCTGCTGTTAAACTTAGAGGAGTTTAACACGTATCCTGCTAAGCTTAAGTATATTCTAACGTGCAGTTAGCTAGCGCGCGCTTAGCGCGTAAGCTAACAGGCGCCTAGGCTTAGGCCTAAGAAGGCCTTAGGCCTTAAGGTTAGTACGTTATAGATGCAACACACCTTCTAAGTAACTAAGACCTTAGTTACTTGTGCAGAGCTTTATATAGTCCTAGCGCACTACGCAACGCGTTACGCACGTGCGCATATGTAGCTTAGTATAAAGCGTAATAACAATAATAACAAATTTTTAAGCCTCTTAAGCTTAGTATCTAACACTACTATAGCTACTATAAGTATTACTTAGAAACTTGCCTAAATTTTTTAAAAGTAATACTAAGTACTTTTATAAGTATTACTATACTTTTATATAGCTTTTTAGGCTACTACGCGCTACTTTATACCTTTATGTAGCTTCTAGCTTTGTTTTAGCACTTTTTTTATTTAGTTACTAACTTTATGTAAAAGTTAAAACTACAAAAAGCTGCCGCTGCCTACGCCGCCGCCTATGCCGCTGCCTACGCGCTGCCGCCGTTGCCTTTACCCGCGCCTTTGCTGCTAATGTCGCTGCCTACTCTAGTAGCGCAGCCGCCCCTAAAACGCGCTTCTTACGTAAAGTTAACTAGTACTGCTTTAAATGTAGCACTAGCCTATATATTTAAAGAGCATATAAGTAAAGTTAAAACCCTAGTTAAAACTACCTACAGGGGTAAAACCCTAGCAGCAACTCCTAGGCGCTAAAGTAAACTTAGTGCGTATTACAACGTGCTTTATTTTAGGTACATTAAAAGCGCTTTGTCTAACAGCTCTAATAAAGCTTATTAAAATAGGGCCTTAGGCTCTAAAACGCGCTACTAGTAGTGCTCTAACAAAAAAACTTATAAAGTTTTATACATATTTTCTTTTTAAATTTTAAGCTTTTACTAACAATTAAAGTTCTTAAATTACTATTTTTTTAGCTAAGAAGCTTTTTACTAAGCTTTAAAAAAATATACTGTTATAAGCTCTTTTCTTATTTTTTTATAAGTTTTTTATATTAATAAATTGTAAAGTAAGTAGGCTAAAAAGTCTATAAGCTACTATCTGCGTCCTTTTAAAAGAAGTAGCTAAAAAAAAGAAGTGTAGGGAGGGCCTTAAAGGTAAGGTAGAGGAAGAGAAGAAAAGTTAAAATAACTAAAAAGAGCCTACTAGTCTTTCTAATAGTCTCCTTACGCGTCGTCTACGCGCTAAGAAGCTATTAAATAAGCTAGTTAACCTCTTAGTTTCCTAAAAACCTATTAAAAGAAAGTTATTCTCTTAGAATTTTATAAGTTTTTTAAGAGTAGAGGGCTAATTTACCTTAATAGTTAAATATCTATTTTTTTTCTTTTTATACTTTTTTTCTTTTGTAATCCTTTATAAAATACGCGTTTTATATTAATAAGCTTCTTTATTTTAATAAGTACTTAGTAAGTCTATTAGCTAGCATCTTAGCTATTAGTAAATATTTAATTTAAAATAAGCCTTTAGCGTGCTCTTAGCAAAGCTACATGTTTTGTATATTAATATAATAAAGCTTAGTAGTTATTTTTTTTTACTTTTTAACAACTAAGCGTATAGTTTATTAGTTATTATAAAAAATTTTCTAGGCTCCTAAAACTATAAGCTTAAGCACTTTAAATAATCTTTTAAGCGCTATAAATTTTTTAACTATATACTTTAATATAAGAAGCTTAGCTTCTATTATTAAGGTTATTACTATAGCTTAACAAGCTACTTTTTAAATAATTAGACCTCTAAAGAGTATAATAATATAGCTTTAAGAAAATTAATAAGTCTCTAAATTATCTATAAAAAACGCGTCTCTATATATAGTAAGCTTTTTATTATTATTATTACTATATATAATCCCCTTATGCCTTGTATAGTAGAGGTATTATATAAAATAATCTACAGCCTTTATATAAGCATCTAAAGAGTTAGTAAAAAAGTAAAAAAGCTTAGAAACTGCGTAGGTAGTGTTAGAACGCAGCATAATAGCTGTATACAGCGTGCTACTAACGCGCTCTTAGTAGGCCTTAATTTAAGGCTTTAAGGCCTCTTTAAGATTTTTAACTAACTTCTCTAAAAGTAGAGAAGTCTCTAGAAACCTACTAAAGGCGTTTAAATTATATTTTTTTGCAACTTTGTTAATATAAGTATTATATAGTAGTAATATTATACGCTTCTTATAATTTTTTACAATCTTTATCTCTAGAAACTAGCTTACTTTTTCTTTATTTTTAACCTTGTAAATGTTTTTAATTAATTTAAGGAGCTTATAGGCTCTTGTTTAGTAAAATTAGTAATTTATAAAGAGAATATTATCTATATAAAATATTAGAAGAAGCACGTAGTCTTTAGTATAGAAAAGACAAGGCTCCTTAGCTAAGGCCTATAGGCTAAGCTTTTTTAAAGTGTTTAAAAACTTATTATACTATAATAATAACAAGTCTTGTAAGCTGTATAAGGCTCTTTTAAGCTTAATATACTTTCTTAGGCGCTTATAACGATCTAGTAAGTTACACAAAACTATTATTTCTTTACTAATATTAGTGTTAAGAAACGCGCCTACTATATTAAGCTGCTAAATTTTTATATTAAATTTAGCTATAATTTCTATTATAAGTCTAAAGAATTACGCGGCTAGTGTTGCTGCGTATATTAAGTATAGTAAGTTTTTTGCTTGCAAGTTTTTTTTACTATAAAACGTGCTTTGTATTTAAAAAAGTAGCTGTTCTTATTAAGCTTATAGGTAAATACTTATTTAAGAGAGAGAGGCCTAAAGTCCTTTAAAGTTTCTTTTTCTATCTAAGTACTTTTTAAAAGTAGAGTATTAATTTCTTTTTAAGCAGCCTATTTAAATAAAGTTTTATATTAGTAGTTTTAGAAGTTTTTTTTATTTGTTTAGAAGCTTTAAGAGATTATTAAAGTAAGTTTAAAGTTAATTATTCTTTTTAAGAGCTGCTGCTATTATAGTATAAACTATAATTAGCTCTTAATTTCTTAAGGCTAATAAAGTAGTGCTTTAAGCTTAAGTGCCTTTAAAAAGTTATAAAGTAGGTAGTGTACGCCTGTACCCCTTACGTTAAGACTATATTAGTCCTTGTTCTTTAGCCTTAAGAAGCTCTTTATAGAAGGTCTTTATACTTTTTTTTTATAAAGTTTTTTTGCTAGAGAATCCTAAAAGACTCTAGCTAGTACTATAGAATTTTTAGCCTTATACTAAGCCTTCTTAGAAGCATTTCCTACTTCTTTTAGAGACTGTAAAAGTCTCCGCGTGTTTATTAAGCTTAATTTACTAGTTATTTACAATATCTAAAAGCTAAGTAGCTTATTACTACTACTTACAGCTCTTTTAGCTAAAGTGCTTTGCTTTAGTATTTGCGCTTCTAAAAAAAAAGGCGCTAGCGTTGCTTTAGGCGTTAGTAGCTGTCCTAAAAAACTTTTCTGCTCTACATAAATTTCTTAAAAAGTATTAGCTTAACGTTTTTTTTGTACTTTTAGCGTACTACTTATTAAAAACTATAGCAGGCCTTCTACAGTCTCTATTATTAGCTAATTACTTATTAGCTTTAAGGCTTCTTGTGTTATTACTACTACTTAACTAAAAGTTATAAGTTACTTAAGTATTTCTCTAGCTTTACTAATTTTATTATTATTAATAGTGTGTACTATAAGAACTGCGTTCTGCTTTAGCAGCTTATAAGCTAGTCTCTTATAGTACAGCATTTTATTAAATATAACATTACGCGTTGTAATAACCTAGTTAAGCGCTAGGATTTATATCTAGTATATATTAAAGGCTTTATATTTTACTAAGTAACTAATATAGCCCCTAGGAAGAGTCTTAAAGCTCTTTTTATATTGCCTAGCCGCTCTATCTTTGTTTAAGGGGTAGGCGCGGCAGCTGTAGGCGTATATACTACTTTAGTTTAGTTTTATATTTATTGTAAGGCTCTTAAGAGGCTTTAGTTTATAGTACTTAAAGTACTCCCTACTCTATTAATTTAGAAGCTTACTTAGTAAGCGCAAACTATGCGCGTAAAATAAGCTTATATTATAAAGCTATACTATAGCCTTAATAATTTCTAGCTAGAGTTTTTTAGGCAGGTTCACGCTTACTTTTATTCTAATTAACTTAGTTATTATTTCTTGTTCTACTTATTTAGCAGCTCTATTTAGTTTATATATATATAGTAGAGAAGGCTTAATTGTAATACTGCGTTTCTTACACTATATTTAGTATTATAATATACTACGCTAAAGGAGCATTAAAGAATTATTATTTTATATAATTTTAACTATCTAGAGCTTGTAACAAGCTTTAATAAGAGCTTTAAGATAGTAAAAGGCTTTTATAATCTTTAAAATAGATTTAGCTTATAAAATGTATATATAAAGCTTACTACTAAAGGCGTTTTTAATAACTTATATCTATTATTCTCCTAAACAACCTTAAGGCATGTTAAATAAGTCCTATAAGATCCTCTAGTATAGTTAAAAAAAGAGCTCTTTTAGTCTTCTTAAGATAACTTATTTAGCATAAGTTAAAGTATAGTACTTATATTTTACGTATACTATCTCTTTAATTTATACTTCTTAAGCTACGCTAATAAGTACTTTTAGTGCTTTTAGACTTAGATAACCTACTCTAGTATACTAAAGGTTCTCTAAGTTGCTTTTTAAATAAGTTTTCTATAAGCTTCTAACAAGAAGTATTATATTTATAATAAGCTTTAAATAAGAACATAGAGGCTTATATTTAAGAAATAAAAAGTTAAAACAATGTTTAAGCTGTGCTAGTATAACATTTTTACTAAGTATACTTTAGCAAAGTATATTATTTAAGCCTAAGTACTAAACTTTTTTTTTGTGTAGGCAAGCTTCTAAGACAATATTAAAATAAAAACCTTTAACAACTACTATATCTATAAGAGTAAGGTCTTTAGTCTTATTACTACGTGTTCTATTTAGAACTTAGCAGAGAATGTAAGTCCCTTAACTACTAATAAAGAAGGCCTAAGTGCCTACTTTTACTGTCTCTACCTCCCTTACAGGTATAAAAGAGCCTAGTATAAGTAGTTCTTTACTATTTACTAAGTGCAACGCAGCTTTACTATTAAGTATAGTGCTCTCTAATAGTACGTAGGCGTTGTAATTACTAGTGTAGTATACACCTAGGCTTTTGTCTTCTTTAAAAAGCGCTAGGTTAATTAATAATACAATAATACTGCCTAAAAAAGTTTTTAACTTGCTTTTTTCTTTCTAAAGAAGCTTATATCCTGCTTTAACTAGTTTGTCTTTAAGTTTTTTAAACTAGTTAGTATATAGGCGTTTCTAAATCTTCTTAGCTTTTTTTTTACTAGTATTATGTTAGACTTTAGCGTAAGCCTTAATTACTACTAGAAGTATATAGTATTTTATAAAATTCTAGTAGTACTTATATTCTTTATTATCTTTGTATAGGCACTTATAGTTAACTTTTTAGGCTGCGCCTTTATTACTTTAATGTCTGTAAGTTTTTAAGTTTCCTAAAGTAGTAAAAGCTCCTTCTATTAATTTAGCTAACTTAGTATGTTAACTAAGCGCTAATAAAGTATTTCTAAAAACACTTAACTAGTTTAATTAAGGTTTAAATAATCTTTCTGAAGCGTTTACTACTGTTAGTAGAGCGTTTTTGTTGTATTAGCCTAGTTAAGAGCGTATTTAGCTCCTATAGCATTTAGAAAGTTAAATATAGCAAGTACACTATCTACTTTAAGAATCTTTAGCCCTTTAGCTTTTAGTTATCTTGTTTACTATTTATTATACTAAGCTCTTGGTTTTATAGTACTAATTTTTGCTTTTTTAAGGCTTGCTTAGTACTCCTAATATATTACTATTTAGTTAACAGTATCTATTAGCGCTAGTTTAAGCTGTAGTTATTTAATAAGCTTATTAAGCGTTTAACTAGCACTATTTGCAAGTCTAATTATAATTAAAGCTAGTAACTATTAATTAATAGTTATATAAACTTAATTTTAAATATGCTAAAGGGCACACGCGTTTGTAGCCTAGTTTATATACCTTACGCAGTATTTGTTAAGTTTTCTATTATAAGCTTTAAGTTTTCCTTAGAATAGGTTCTCTACAGGCACTAAGGGCCTTAAAGGTAGCCCTATTAATATATTAACAGTTATAATAGTATCTAGGTTAACATATTCTTAAACTCTTTTAGATTTAGCATTAAACTTTAGCTAGGTATACTAGTAAGTCTAGGTCGCGTAGCCTATAAGGCGCGCTAAGTTAGTAATTTAAAAAAAGTTGCTTGCTATTGTTTTGCGTGCGATTAGTTAGTAAGTTAAGAGGTGTAAACTAAGTTTTTAAAACAAATTAGAGGGTCTAAACTACTACTAGCGTACTCTAGGTTGCGCAGGGAGAATCTAAACTGCAATTTAAAGCGCTAGGCTTATAACTATAAAAAACAAGGAGCTAGTAATAGTAGTTTAGAAGAACTAAATAGTTAATTCTAATTCTGCCTTTCTAACTAAGTCTGAGACGTGCTATTTATATAGACCTAACCTAGAAAGGCTGCTGTTAAACTTAGAGGAGTTTAACACGTATTCTGCTAAGCTTAGGTATAAGCTTATAAGTTTAGCGTAGATATTCTAACATGCACGCGCTCAGCGCGTAAGCTGACAGGCGCCTAGGCTTAGGCCTAAGGAGGCCTTGGGCCTTGAGGTTGGTACGTCATAGATGCGACATATACTAAATATATTTATAGCGTAAGTATAGCGTATACTTAATACATTTTAAAATTATGCTAATATTTTTAATAATAAAGCTATTAAAACTTTTTTATAGCTAAAAAGCTTAGATTACGTAATTTTTATTTAATAAGGCAAGAAACTTTTTTATAAGCTTTTTTATACTCTTTTTCTTATAAGCTTTAAGTGCTTTATAAATATATTAAGAAAGTACTACAAAAAAATAATTTACTACAGCACTAGCTTTATAGGCGCACTAATACTAATTGTACTAAAAAAAAAAACTTTTTACCTTTACGTAAATTATTAAGGCCTTAATACTATTATTATAAAAGATTATTACCTACTTTTTCTAATTAAAGCAATACTAGACTGCCTATTAAGTGCATGCTACTACACAACATTAAATTTTAAAGACGCCTACTATTATTTAAGAATTAAAGCAGAAAATAAGTAGAAAACTACTTTTAAAACATAATATAGATATTCTAAATATCTTATTATACTTTTAAGGCTTACAAACGCCTTAGCAAGCTTTTAAGTTTATATTAAAAATGCTTTAAAAAAGTACTTAAATTATATATATATAGTTTATTTAGATAATATTCTTATTTACACTTATAATAATAGTATTATGCTATATTAGCGTGCTGTACACGCTATACTTAACTTTTTACAAAAAGTAGAGTTATATATAAACTTTAAAAAGTACATATTTACTTTAAGTATAGTTTATTTCTTAAAATTTATTATTATAAAAAGTAGTATTTACGTAGATCTAGCGCGCGTTGCTACTATTAAATAGTAACTTATACCTACTAATATTAAAGAGCTTTAGTATTTTCTAGGATTTATAAACTTCTATTAGTATTTTATTAAGAACTATAATATAGAAATAGCACCTCTTATTAATATTTTAAGAAGAAAATAAGCATTTTACTAAAATAAGAATATATATGCTACTTTTATAGGGCTAAAGCAACGCTTTATATATATACTTATTCTACGCTACTTTAAAAATACACGTCTAATTTACATTAAAATAAATACTCTAACTTTTGTTCTTTTAAGTATATTATCTTAACTTTTTAAAAATAAAAAGTAGGATCTTTTTACATTTTGCTTATAAAAACTATAAAGCGCTAAGCTAAACTATAAAGTGTATAACTTTAAACTTCTAGCTATTATATAGAGTTTTAAGAAATAGTAACACTACTTAAAAGGTGCTTAATATACAATTTAAGTGTTAATAAATTATAACAACCTATGTTCCTTACGCGCTATATAGAAGCTAAACTAGTGCTAAGCACGCTAAGCTCTATATTTAGGGGCTTTTAATCTTAAAGTTAAATACTGCCTAGAGCGTATAAACCTTGCAAATAGACTATTAAAAAAAGTAAATTATAAATAAAAGAACTTATTATTAACTTTACTATTGCCTATACTATAGAATAAACTTCTAGCAAAAGTAGAGTATAGTAAAATAAAAAGTTTTAGAACCTAGCACAGCTAAGAAGGCGCATATAAGATGTATATAGCTAATATTTATAGAATAAAGAGTATTTAAACTACTAGTGCTATAAAGTGCATACTATGCGTACTATACTCTCTAGCTAAAGTATTAGTTAGTAGGAAACTTATAACAGTAAAATTAAAAGCTTTAATAAATAAACTATGCTAATTATAATAAAAAAATGCTTTTACTTTATAGTAGGTTGTAGACTTTATATAAGTAGTACGCACTTAAAATAGTAGTAGTATATAAGTATAGCGCGTTAATAATAAAGAAGTTCTAAAATATAAAGGTAGAATTTATGTTCTACTAAAATAAGCTATTAGGTAGAAGATTCTATTATAGAATTATAATACGCGTATAGCAAGTTATTTTAGCGCATATAGAACTTATAAGCTTATTAGTAAGCTATATTACTAGCTAGAGCTAGGCTATAATGTTTAGAATTATGTAAAGACCTATACAGTATACTAAAAAAGTAAAGCTTTAAAATATAGTAAATATAGTTAGTTATTACTATTACTAGTTCTTAATAAAATATTTAAGGAAGTAAGCTTTAGTTTTATAATAACGCTACTACTAGTAAAAATAATAATTTAAGTTGCGTGTTTAATATAATTTTTATAATTATTAACTGCTTTTTAAAGATAGCAAACTATATACCTATATATTAAATATAAAACGTAAAACATTTTGCAAAGTTTTATTCTAAATATATTATTTTAACATATAGAATTTAAAAAGGCATTACATTTAATTATAGTTTAATTTTTATATTTCTATTTTAGATAGAAATATACTACTAATTACAGGTATAGCATAGGCTAAGTATAGCCTTCTATTTATAGATAGACAAGTGAACTAAATGCTAAAACTAAATAATAAAATAATACTTAAGGACGTTCACTTTAAAAAAACAAGATAAATAAGTGTTACTTTTACTAACTACATAATTTGCATATAACAACTTGATTTATAAATTAATAAAGACAACACATTCTTACGTAGTATATAGTGAGTATTTATTACTTATATTGCCTTCTAAGGATAGCAGGCTAGAAAAGAAGGTACTAGATGCTATAAATAGAGTGCAGCGCATGTATAACGCACGTACAACAGCAAGAGAACACTTTTTAATAATATAAAAATATTTTTACTAATATTATAATAAAAAATATAAACTAAAGATTTTTTGCTAAAAAAACTTAGTTTACTTTAGCATAAAAAATATTAACCTAGCCTACTAATTTAGCAAAAAGCTTTCTAGCAAGTTTATAGAACTATTCTAAGTATAAGAAGTAGTTTAAACGTAGGCTTACTAACTATAACTACTACCTTACTATTATATTTATAATGTTTCTTACGTTTCTTTACTAGAGTAATAGGAATTGCGTAGTAGTTAAGAAAATAAAACTTAGGCACTAGAAATTAGCTTAAAAAGTAATAAGATTTAAAAAGTTAAAAAAATATTAAAAAAATAAATTGAAAATATCTAGCTGGAGTATTAGTTGCGATAAGAAGATTATAATAAATTATAAAATACTTAGACTTTAGCATTATAGTTTAAGAATATAAAAGAACTAATTAAGAAATATAAGTAGAAGTAAAGATTGTTACGTTTTAAGCGCGCTAAAAGAATATACTAAATATTATTATTACACACTTAAGGGTTAGATTAGGTATTTAAATAAATAGAACTATAAGTATAGAAATAATTTATTTTTACTTATTATTAAAATTTTTTTACTACTAGCACAAACTTTATTATTACTATCTATATAACTACTACTACTTCTAGCACTACTATTATACGCACTACCTGCGCTTAGAACATACTTAAGAAGTAGCACGTTATTATTACTTAAGCTCTTATTATTATTTTCATTATTACTAGCAGGACTAGTAATTCTAGCTATATAACTAGTAATTAATTTAAAAGTAGCTGCTATATAGCGCTGCTCTACTAAGATTAAGCTTAAGTAGTAAAGTAAAGTTATTAGCACCTAAGTAAGAACTTCTAAAGAAGTACTAGTATATATAGTAATGTAGTAGTAGTTAGAATGCTTAAAGTTAAATAGCGCTAGTATTACGTAAGCTTAACACTTGTAGTAATAATAGTAAAGTTAGTTTTTAGAATATAAGCATTAGTAACTATAGTATTAAAATAAGAGTAAAGTTAGTATAGACAATTTAAATACTTATTAAGTGCTTTAAAAACTTATTTAAATTAGCTAAAGCGCAGTTAATAAAATAAAAAAACTTACCTTAGTATAACTACTATAGTTGCTCTTAGTATAATAGTTATAACAATAATACTTAGTCTTTTTATTAAACTTGTTTTACTAAGTAATATTTTATATATAATATAGGCAGGTTGCATGCAAAGTAATAAAATTAATAGCTTTTTTAAATATACTAAACTTATATAGCTAAGTATTTTATAAGTAAAACTTCTTAATATACTTAAAATTTAAATATTAGACTATAATAAAGATTAAAGCTTATTGTTTAGTTACGTAGTAAGTGCGTTAAAGTTATATATTAGATATATTAATTAAGATAAAAATTATAAAAGATAGACTAAAATTTTTTTTATTACTACAGTATATATTACTTTTTATAAACTTCTTATAATAATTACACACTCTTACTTTTACTTCTAAAATATTTTAAAAAACAAATAATAAATTTAAAAGTTACTATAATAATGCTATAAAGACTTAAGCTGAAAGCTTATTATATACTTAAACTATGAGTAATACGCAATTTAAGAGCACTTAAGCTACAAGTAAAACACACTTCTTACTAAACTATCTTTATATAGTCTAGAGAGTTAATTCAAGGTTGTTAGGACGCTAGACTAGAGGGGGAGGCTCTATTACAGATAGTTGCGTGTTGGCTAGGTCTGCTAAACTTACTTATTGTTAGCTTGCCTACCTGCAATTATGCTTATAAGAGGCTTCTTACCTGCAAGGATACTAGCAAGTATTATTGCTTAAAATATACACACATTATTATTCTAGAGCTATCTCTTACTATCTTCTATAGTGTAAAGCAAGTACTATTGCCTAAAGCTACCCTTTACACTTTTATAGTACACGTGCCTTAACATTAAATGTAAACTATATATAGTTACTAAGAAAATTTATACGTTTAGCACACAGTTCTTTTATACAAACGCCCTAGACACCTAGAACTACTAGAGCAATTAATAAAATAAACTTTCTAAGCCTTCTTAAGCTTATAGTAAAGCTTAATAGGCATTAGATATAAGCATTAGTAGACTTTAGCGCACAAGCTAACTACGTTTCTATTTAATTAGTATAAGTAGTAGGACTATAACTACTAAAGAAATTAAAACTCTACGTACTATATATAGCTAATAGTTAGCCTATGCTAGGTAAGACAACTATTACTTACAAGATTACTAAAGTAATAATCTGCATCTAGAAACACTAGGAAGAAATAGACCTAGACGTCTTTAGACTAGCTACCTATTATGTTATATTAGAACTTTCCTAGCTACAAGAACATAATTTACAAATTAACTAAAAGTTAAAGACGTATTTATTTAAGTGCTGTAAATTAAATATAACTATAAGCTAGCCTACAAATTTAACAACTGCAATAGTAAATAAAAAGAAAATTAATAATATTGCTAAAGAATAGCAAACTTTAACTAAAAACAGCCTTACAACATAAAAGTTTAACTTAATAGACACTAAAAGAGCACTTCTAAGTTATAAAGTTAGAGTTTTAGAAAAGCATGTAACTCGAAATATCTAAAAAATATTAATAAAATTTTAGCATTTCTTTATAAAAGTAGTAAATAGCAAAGCCTTACTAAGACACTAACTCTAAAACTATAAAATTATCCTAAAAAAAGAGAAGACTCTACTTTTTAAGCTAATTTATTAATTATTAGAGATAGAATCTAAAGAAATAAGGACTTAGCTAAATGAAGATTTAAAAAAAATATATTAAACTTTTAATATTACTAGTAAGATTTTTTATACTTTTTATAATAAGAGAAATAACTTACTAAGAGTATGTGTTAACTACTGCAAACCAAATAACATTGTAGTAAAGAATTAATACTTATTACTAAGTATTATAAAGCTTTAGAATTTATTATTATGCGTTAATGTCTTTATAGCATTAGATCTTTAAGATAAAAACTACCTTATTAGAATAAAGAAAGGTAAAGAATAGAAAAAGCGTTCTTAACATAATACAAATACTATAGATATACTATTATATTAGCTAGGCTTACAAATGCTTTAGCAACATTCTAAGAACTTATTAATAATATATTAAAAGTATATTAAGATATCTTTGTTATAGTAGCCTTAAATAACATCCTTGTCTACTTTAAAAACTTAAGAGATTATATTAAATATATTTACATAGTGCTAAGGTGCCTAGACTAGTTTAACCTTTAACTTAAACTAAAGAAATGTAAATTTTATAAGGATAAAGTTAACTTTCTAAGTTATATAGTAAGAGTATAAGAAGTTTAGATAAGCAAAGAAAAGATATAAGTAGTTAGGAAATAGCTACAACTAGTAATAGTTAAAGAAATATCATTATTTCAGAATTTCTAAACTTTAACTAATAGTTTATTTAAAATTACTTGAAGATTGCTATATTATTAATAAGACTTACAAGAAAAAAAATACCCTTAAAGTAAAGTAAAAAAGTAAAAAACGCATTTTAAATGCTTAGAAATGTTAATATAGAACTACTCTACTTTTGTATATTTTAAGCAAGATAACTATTACACTTTACAAACAATACATTAGACCTTAAATCAAGAGGCTGCGCTAGCTAGTTACACAAAGACAAATAGTACCTAATTATTTACTGTTTACAAAAATTCTTTAGACTAGAAGAACAATATAATATCTAAAATACGGAGCTACTTGCTATTATTATATACTTACAGTATTCAAGAGCATACGCAGAAAGCTATTTAAGACTTATAATATTTATTAATTACAAAAACTTAGTTAACTTTATAACTATTAAATTACTTAACTGATAATAAGTAAGATATTTAAAATTACTTTAATAATACAAGTTTAAAATTATATACACTAGGAAAAAACAATAGTAAAGTATATGCTCTTAGCTAGCAACACAATATTGCAGAATAAAAGAAATTATTAATACTTTAATACTCTAAGTTAATAAAGACAAAGTACTAAGACTAGCAAAAACGCTAAACGTAATTTTGTAAATTATATATAACATACTAGAAGAATTATAGAAAGTAATTATTAAATAACACTATAATAACTCTGTACATAGTTTGCTTAGTATTATACAAACTATAGAACTTATTTAAAAACTTTACATATTTTTAGAAATAAAAAAAAAGTTACTTTCTTTATTACTAAGTGCGTAAACTGTTAGAAGAACAAGTACAGTACTTATGCACCTTACAGAGAAATGTAAGCTATAAAGCTACTTAACGCACTATAGTTAAACTTCTTTATAGACTTTGTTATAGGCTTACTAATCTTTAAAGACTATATTACCAAAGTATTTTATAATGCAATTCTTGTAGTAGTTAATTAATTTACAAGCAAGCAGAGTATACTACTTTTAGATAAAATCTTACTGCAGTATAGCTAGCGCACATTATTAATAACTAATTTATTAAACACTATAGTATACTAAAATGTATTATTAGTAACAGAGATAAGCTTGTTACCTTAAACTTTTAGACAACACTACTAGCCGCAATTAAAATAAGACAAAAGCTATTTATAGCTTACTACTTATACATAGATAGACAAACTAAATAAATAAATTGCATAATAAAAGCTTATTTTAGAATATATATTAATTAACAATAGAATAACTATTAGAACGCAGCCCTACACTACTACGCCAAAACAACTACAAAGGGGTAGATAGAATTAGTAAACTATGGATTATTGTGCAGAATAGTATATATTGTTAAGGTTGCCTAGGCCTTATCTGACAATAACTAGGTATTATTACTACTTATAGCATAAATAGCATATAACAATAAGCTTTTGAAGTTTATAGAACAGACGCTGTTTTATATAAAATACAAAAAAATACCTAAATCTCTTTACTTTTATCTTTAAGGTATCAAAGGTGGTGGTTGTTGTTATAGTTAAAATAGGTTTTCTAAAAAAGTAAAAAGCAGTCGCAAAAGTTAAAAAAGATTATGTGTAGTTGACGAAATTCAAACAGTAAGTGGATAAGATCTACGCGCTAAGCGCTTAGAGCAGAAAAGCTTAGACTACTAAGCGAAATTTGGGTTAAAAACTTTGCTTAAGGCTAAATCTCTTTACACGTATATTTCTAAGCTAAAAAATAAAAGTAGCTATTATAACAGCAGATAAGCTTAAGATAGTATATAAGTTACTTAAAGCAACACTTAAGAAAGCTTAACACTAAAGTATTTTACATGTTAACTATAAACAAAAAATAGCACTAAAGCTAAAAAAGAAAAATAAAGTATATTTACTTATAAAGAAATTAAATTTGTACTAAACAAGCTAACAAAAAACTTAATAACGTTAAAGTTAAACTTTTTTTAATTCTAGACTAGAAGGGACTAGTTATGTATACACTTAACCTTTTACCTAATACAAAAATTTACTTAAAACTGTATATTAATATATTAGAACTAGTAAACTTAGAAATGCTATTATAAAAAACCTTCTACTTTAAAATAGAAGAAGACAACGTCTTTAAAGTTAAGAAGAGCTTTACATACTAAGTATAGAACAATAGCAAAGAATATCTAGTTAAATAGTTAAAATACTTAAATAGAAAAAATATATAAAAACTTAATATAAACTTTATAAATTATGGCTAAATGCTTGCATAGTACTATGCGACTTACTTAGAAAGTTGTTAAAAGTAAAATTACTTTCTAAATAGGTAGAAAAGAACGTACTCTAATCTAACAACAGTATGCTAGGCATTAGACTACTTATTAGAATACTTACTTTACAGTTAAGATCTTCTGCAGCTTCTAAGACCTCTATCTTTTTAATAAACTTTTTTAACTTATTTATTAAGTACTACTTATAACGCGCTAGCACTTTATAATATTTCTAAAAATAATTTCTTTTATATATGCTGCTAAAAATGCTTTAAATACTGCTAACTCTGCTGTATTAGCTTTAAACTTTTCCTGCTTTAGTTAAGCTAACTTTTAGTTTAACTATAAGTAATCTAGTAATAGCACTTCTGCTAGAATATACTTTGTAACTCTAATTTTATAATAGTTTCTACACACTTTCTTTAACAAAAATATTTAATACAGTAAGCTTTTTCTAATAAAATATTAATAAGTAATTATAGCAAGTTAACTAATACTATTTATATAATTACTAAGTGCGTAAGAATAAGTAGTACTGTAAGAAACTATTAGGCTAGTTTATAAAAACAAGAACGTAAAAGAAGAGAAAAGTGTTACAAACCTTAGAAGAGAGAAGGTATAGACTATATATAGAGGATAAAGGCAGAAAAAGACCTTAAGCAACTTAAACAAAGGATAAACTTTTATATACTAATAAACAATGCTACTTTACACTAGGCATATAATTCTGTAAGCTTTAGCAGAAATTCTTTATAAGACAAGTTATATATATTCTATAATATACTATAGAGTCTTACAACGTACTACGTATAAGAAAACGTACTATGCATAAGATAATATAGAATTTATAAGACAGTATAGTACTCTTTTAAGTATATAGTAGTAAGCATTAAGCTCTTATAGCTTAGTGTATTTAACTTTAAGTATAACTTAAGGATTACTTAATTCTTCAACCTCTTTGTATTATTACATTGTTCTACTAAACGTGCTAACACAGCCTGTACTATTACATTAATTAACTAATTATGCTAGTACAACCTCTGTGTCTATTGCACTTACTTATTTCTTAAAAACTAACACAGATTATCTACGGACAATCTTTATAATAACCTACGTTTTTGTAGGTTGTAAGTTAGGTTGCCCTAAATTTACACTGTTTTTTAGCTCTAGCTCCCGTAGTATAAAAGTAGCAAGAAAACATTATGCAGCAGTTGTCTAGAACAGGGTTCTAATTTTCTAACGAACTAAAATTTACCTAATTTAGACTAGTATTTGCCAAGATATTTAACAACCTACACGAGCAACCTTAAGGTAACTTATTAACTAGCCTAAGTATACAAAAGCTTTAAAAGGTCTCTTCTAAAATCCTGCATTACCTTAATTACTTTATTATTATTCTTTTAAATTCTTATAGTATTAGCTAAAATGCTACTTTGTAAAAGTATATAAGTTTAAAATATTTTTTAAAGGTATTACCTTAGTATTTAGCTAAGTCTTTAGGTGTTAACGCGCGTTATACGTGCAGGGTTAGTATTGCTTTAAGTGCGTTTCACGCGCGAGATAATGTATTTAGTACTATTAGTATATTTAAAATTTCTTCCTGTTTAATCTCTTCTAGTTGTACTACTTCTTTTTTTAGGTTTAATAATTATTATAAGAATTAAAGTTTGTTGCGTTGCTTCTCTATAGCTTTAATACGCTCTGTAAGCGTTGCAGATGCGTTTTTAGTATACTTTCTAGGGTTTTTAAGTGTAGCGGGCCTTAATAAGGTTTAAGGAGGATTAGAGAGTTTAAATATAGCAAGGCTCTAGCTTCCTTAATCGCTTTAAGTGTTAGATCGCGTTAAAAGAGCTATCTCTAAATTATTAGCCTATAGGATAGAAGTATTATTTTTTAAGTGGTAGTTTTATTTAATAGTACCTGGTTTATGTTAGAGATTAAGCTACTTAGCTGTTTCTCTACAGGATCTAGGTGCTCAAAATTACACCTAGAATCTACAATTAACCTACGATTAATTGATTACTAAAAGCTATTACGCTACTAGTACTAAACGTGAGATTACATAAGATTGCGAGATATTGCATTATCTACTACGCAAGCTATTGCGTAAGTATAGATCTTTCTAGAATGTAAGTAACAGGTATATATAGACTGTAGTTTGGCTTGTAGTTAGAAACTAAGAGAGAGTTTAGAGAGAAATAATATTTAATTAAGCAGTTGTACAATACAATAATAAGACTTAAATTACTCATTTCCCCTAGTCTCTATATTATTTATTTCTTTTATCTTATTGTTCTACTTCCGCTCTTTATTATAAGCCTAGATTAGGCTGCCTCTAAGTCTACTACAAACAAGTAGAAGGCAGAGACCTCTACCTCTAAGTTAATAGTAGAACAAGTAGCAATTAGGCCTGGAGATTAAATTTCTAACAAGTTATAAGCCTAGAGAATCTATAAAAGATCACGTCTAAGCTTAGAGAATCTATAAAAGATTACGCGATAAGACAAAAGAATTTAAGAAATTTCTATTTGCCTAGATCGCGAGCACACGTAAGAACTAGTACTATTTAAGGCTAGTTTCTTAGCAAAAGCTAGAGCTACAACACAACAACTTAACAACGCTAGTTAGAGGATTTAACTAGACATATAATTAATTTGTAGCAAAAAGGATCCTGCTATAAAAAGTTCTTTTTAGGTTAAGAGTAAACTAAAGCAAAAAGGCTAAAAACTATTATACGCTAGAAAGAGTATCTAACTAGACGTATATAGGCTTTGTAGCAAGAGTTATCTAGCTATATAAGCTTATTTTTATTGAAAAGTTAAGAGTAAGCTAAGGCTACAAGCTAAGAAACTCTAATACGCTAGTAATAGAAGATTAATTTAATTAGCAGCTAAAGTTCTTTATAGTAAGAACAGTAACTGCAGCTATACTAGGCGCTAAATAATTATCTACTTAGCTAATTATTCGAGGCCAAGGGTAGTAGATTAAAATAGCTAATCATAGTATTTTTAGAGTACCTAAGCTTAAAGGCAGCTCTAACTGTAATATATAGGCACTTAGGATTTAATTAATCCTTATACAACAAGATTGCAAGGATATTATAATAATTTATTCTAGTAAATTAACTAAAGAGAACTATATAGACAACTATTAGACGCATAAAAACTAAAAGGCAAAAGCCTTATTAATATTACGTCTTAGCCTTAAAGATAGACTTTTATTACAGTTAAAAGATATTGTTTATCTCTATTTTCTCTAGAATTATCTAGAGAAATTAAATTCTTAAAAAGAATTTAGTTTTAATTTTATAATGTGTAGAGATCTTGTTAATAGTACACTACATTAATATTAGAATAATGTAAAAACTTATCTACAAAAGATTAATAGGCAAGTTTTAGGCCTAGAAACTAAAAATATTAAAATGCCTACTAAATTTGTCGCAGCTTTAATACTTAATAATTCAAGTTTAGAATTTAACTACTTAGTTATTGCGATTACTTAAAGCTTTAGATTAAATAAAACAATTAATCTAGAAGCAATGTGTAGCTAAGTATTAGACGAGTCTAGACGTCTAAAAGCCTTAAAAAATAGCTTTAATTAGAAGGGCTACAATTACAAACATAATTAATATAAATTAGAGAGGCTATATTAACAAAAAAGCCACAATAGCTTACTAGCTTCTTAATCTTAAAACGTAGAGATGTTCTTATTACCTAAGAAATTAAATAATAAAAAGGTTTTCAAATAATCTACAATTACAGCAAAAAACTTGAACACCTAGAAAAAGATTCTAAGTAAAAGATCCTAGCAAAGCTCTAAACAATTAAGTTAATTAGAAAGATTAAGTAAATTAGATATCTAATATACTAGATAATTCTAAACATGCTCTTTTAACTATAGTATTAGTAGATTAGAACATTGCTAATATTAATACTACTAGATCTATATAAATTATTAAGTAGATACTAGATAGTAGAGTAAGCGCGCATATTTGCTACAATAAGGATCTATTTTAAAACCTTTATAGTGTAAGCAATACCTATATTAAATAAGGTAATACAGCTACACTACTACTAATAATTGCAAAAGAAGACGTTTATATTACCTTTACTAGAACAAACACATTTGTAGTGCTAAAAGACGTACTTCTAGTACTAAACTTTAAAGTAAACTTACTTAGTCTGTACTAAACTGTTTAGAAAGAAGCTTAATTTAATTTACTAAGGCTAACAGCCTAATTATTTAATCTAGTAAAATACTAGCTAAAGGGTAGTACACTAGAAAAACTGCTATATTTACTGCTATTAGTAGTATTAAAAGTAATTCAGCCTGTGCAGAAATTAATAACTTAGAAGAGATTAATTAAATTATTAAAATGGATTTAATATCTCTTCTCCACAGACGCTTTAGCTATATTGGTAAAACAAGCTTATATATGCTTAGTAGTAATACTTATAGTATAAAATTAGAAATAAAGACTAGCAAAGCATTTATTAACTGTAAGATTTACTTAAAAAGCAAATTTGCTAGCAAGATTAGCAAAGATCTAATTACAACGCCTATAAATAAATTTAGCAATCTTATTAACTGCAAGCTAGGAGGACCTATTAAGCTAAAAACTAATAGAGGCTATAAGTACTATATTACCTTTTTAGACTACAAAACTTAAATTTTTAGAAGTTAGTTTTTCTACTTCTAGATTAGAGCTTGTAAATCTAGTTAAAGCCTTTATAAAAATGGCTTAAGTACAGGATAAAAAGCAGATTAAGCTTATTTAATTAAATAATAAGCTTAATACACTAGATCTATAAAAGCTCTTAAATAAAAAGGGATTTGTATTATAATTTACTCCTCCTTTTAATTTAGAAGGCAAGAGCAGTGCTAAAAGGATTAATAGAACGCTGTTTAACAAGACAAGAGCTCTACTTTTTAATTTAATATGCTTATAAAGTTGTAGGCAGAAGCTTTACTTACAGCAGTGTAATTATATAATAGAACTTCTTATAGTTCTATAGACTACTAGACGCCTTTGAAAGCTAAGTATTGCTATAAACTAAATATTAGCAATGTTAGAATCTAGGAATCTCTAGCATACAAAAAGGAGCTAAAAGAATTTTTTAACAGACTTAGTTCTTAAGTTAAGCCTTATTATAATACTAGCTACCTTAGCAATAATTTATATTGCCTTATTAATCTTAAATTAAACAAGATTACAACTGCAAGAGACTTTAAGATATTAGAAGAAGTATTTAATAATTAAGCTTCTGTTAATTTAAAATTGCAGTTAGAAAACGATTAAGATTCTAATTAAATTGATTAGAATAAATAAGCAAACAATAAGAACACTAAACAAAAACCTTTAAACTTAATAAGAGTAATAGGGAGAATTCTAATTATTCTAACAGAAAATAAAGCTACATTATTACAATTTGCTCTAACTATAGAAGCTGCTAGTTTGAAGAATATAATCTTAGAAGATATTGACTTGACTTCTAAGAATATAGATAATTCTAGAAACTTTTATTAAGTGCTTAAACACTAGGATAAGGAGCACTATTTAGCAGAAATAAAAAAAGAACTAAATTAATTGCAGATAAACAATATTTAGTAGCTAGTACTAAGGCCTGCAGATTAATTAGTTCTAATAGGTTGTTAGGTTCTAAGTAAAAAGTACTAACAAAACAAGGACTTTATATTTAAAGCACGCTAGGTAGCTAAAGGCTTTTAACAAGAGTTTAGCGTTAATTATAAAGAAAATTTTGCTAATACTATAAGGCCTAATTTAATAAGGCTGTTAATTTTGTTAGCTACTACTCTTAACTAGCTAATTAAAAGCTAGGATATTAAACAAGCGTTTCTAAACAAGTTTAATTAATATAACAATCTATTTTAAGTAACTAGAAGAATTTTAAGATTAAAAGCATCTTTAGTATGTCTATTTACTTAACAAGGCTTTATATAGTTTGAGATAAGCTAGTAGATGATAGCAATAGCTATTAGCTAGCCTACTAGGCTAATTTCAATTTTAATCTCTGTCTATTAATACAGCTACATATGTTAATAATAAACAGAAGATTATTATTGTAACCTACGTAGACGATTTGCTTATACTTAAAGTAAATAAGCAGAAAATAACTTAATTATTTAAGGATCTTTTAAATATATTAGACCTTAAAATTAAAGACCTAGGCAACGTATTTAAGTTTCTAGGAGCACAGGTAATTAAATTAAATTAAATTACTTTTATTACTTAAGAAAATTACGCTTAGAGATTACTAGCTAAATAAAATAAGTTAGAAATTAAGCCTAGAAAATTACTACTCTAGCAGAATATAAAGCTAAAAAATAATAATTAGAAAGCTACGCTAAAAAACATTAAGATATTTTAACAATAAACTAGCTCTCTAATTTATTCCTGCTCTTTACTAAGCCTAATATAACTTAGACAGTAAATCTGCTATTAAGATTTATAGCTAATCTAAGTACTAAGCATTCTAGCAGCCTAGATTATTTATAGAGTGTAAAGGGTGGCTTTAGGCAATAGTACTTGCTTTACACTACAGAAGATAGTAAAAGATAGCTCTAAAATAATAACGTGTGTGTATTTTAAGCAAAAATTTATTTTTAAGATGTTAAAGGTAGTAGTTGTTGTTGTAGTCAAAATAGGGTTTCCTAAAAAAGTAAAAAGCAGCTACCCTCTACTAATAAGTTGCAAAAGTTATAAAAAAAATTATGTGTAGTTAATAAGATTTAAACTGTAAGTAGATAAAGTCTACGCGCTAAGCGCTTAGAGCAGAAAAGCTTAAACTACTAAGTAAATATTAATGTAAAAAAAATTTGCTAAAGGTACTAAAAAACAATACTAATTAAAACGTGTTTAACAGTAATTACTAGCTTATAGCTAGCAACAAGATTATAATAGAGATAAAGAAGGAAAGTAAGAACATATACGTTACTATCGTAAAAGCCTACAATACTTTTTTATAAAAGCTTTTTACTTACTACTTCTTGCTTTTAAAACTCTCTATACTATATAGTACTATATATAAACAACTTGTATACAAATAATATAATACATAGGCTATTCTTTTCTTTATATTAAGTAAAGTTAAACCTTACTAAGTTACTATACTAGAAGCTATAGTAGTAGATTACAAAGCTAGCGTTTACTATTATTAAGCGGCTACTTCTAAATGTTAAAAAGGAGCTAGTAGCAATAGTCTCTGTAGTAGTTAAGTTAGTGTAGAGGTTAGTATATAAATATAGTTAAAACATTTTTAATGCGTCTAGTGTTATAAATATTAAAGTTACAATAAGGACTGTAAAAAGCTAGTTTAGCTAGTATACTATATACACTGCGCATATTAATAGTCTAAGTATAATAAAAGTATATTACTTTAGTAATCTCTTTTTACGCAAATATGAGTTTAGTAAAAATACTTAGAAGTAGCTTTATAAAAAGTAAAGGCGTGTTAAAACAGCTATTAAGTAGCTAAAATAAAATAATAAGTAGAAAATTTTTATAAGTTGCCTTTAAAGATAGAAAAGCTAAATATAAATAGTAATGCTGTTGTTGTTTATTTGTATTTAGAAATAGGCACTAAACGCTGCAACTGCAACACTACTAAAATAGTAATAAAATAATAAAAGTTGCAGTTAGCAGTAAATAGTTAATAGTAAATAGTTATTAGTTAAAAGGGTTAGTTAGAAGAGTATTACGTATTTTTATTTCTATTTAAACATGCGACACACTAATTGCGTGCTAGCAATGCTAAATAAGAGAGCATAAGCCTAAATACTTATTATTAGCAATAAATCTTTTTTTACTAAAAAGGTGTCTACAAAATGTGTAGTCACATTAAAAGGTTATCTTAAAAGGCTGAAGCTAATTTTAAGCAATAATACCTGCTAGTCTCCTTGCAGGTAAAGAGCAGCTTATAAGCATAATTGCCTGTAGGGAAGCTAATAATAAGCGAACTTGGCGGAACCAGCTATTACACAACTATCCGTGACAGAACCTCTCCCTTTAGGCTAACATCCTAGCAGTCTTTTAATCTAAAACCTTAATTTGTGTATATAAATAGTATAGAAGCGTGTTCTTTATGCGACTTAAGTGCACTTAGAACGCATATTACTTATAAATTAGACGCATAGTAAGCTTTAAAGTTTAAGATTTTATGTTATTATTTTAGTAACCTTTAAATTTTATTGTTTATTTCTTAAAAAATTTTAAAGGTAAAAGTAAGAGTATATAATAATTACAAGTAGTTTATATAAGGTAATGTTTACTATTGTAATAAAAAAATTTCTAGTATATTTTCTTAACTTTTTTCTTACTTAGTATACTGAATACGCAACTTTATCGCACTTACTAAGTATTTTAATAATAAGCTTTAATTTCTACTATAGTCTACTACTTAAACTTTAAGTATATTAAAAAGTTATACTTATAAAATATTTTACTATATACGTTTAGCGCGCTTAAAAAAGCTACTAATTTTATTACTTTATATGTAACTTACCTGCGCTATACGTTAACTATTACTAAGTAAGATTTTTTTATAAAAAAACTAAGTATTATTGTTACAACTATTATACTTGAAGTAATTATAGTAGTTATACTAAAGTAAGTCTTTTACCTTATTAACTGCGCTTTAGCTAATTTAAACAAATTCTTATAGCGCTTAAAAAATATTTAAATTATTTATTTTAACTTTCCTTTTATTTTAATAGTATAGTTACTAATGCTACTATTCTAAGAACTAATTCTACTGTTATTGCTGCTAGCGTTAAGCTTACGCACTATCAGCATTAATTTAACTTTAAGCTATTTAACTACTACTGTATTACTATATATACTAGTACTCTTTTCAAAGTTTTTACTTAAGTGCTAATATTCTTGCCTTATTTTTTAAGCTTAATCTTAGTAGAGTAGTGCTGTATAGCAGCTACTTTTAAGTTAATTGCTAGTTATACAGCTAGAATTGCTAGTCCTACTAGTAATGATATTAATAATAATAAAAGCTTAGGTAATAATAATAAGCCGCTGCTTAGGCGCAGTCTAAGCGTAGGTGGCGCTTATAATAGTAGTGCTAAAAGTTGGAGTAATAATAAGATAAGTAGTAGTAGTAAGAAGATCTTTAATAGTAAGTAAAAGAATAAAATTTCTAAACTTATAATTATATTCTTTTTAGATACTTAATTTTTACGCCCTAAAGGCGTAGAAATAATGTTTAGTATACTTTTTTAGTATACTTAGAACGTAAAATTTTTTATTTATACTTACATTTCTTAATTAGTTCTTTGATACATTTAAACTGTAATGCTAGAGTCTAAGTATGTTATAATTTATTATAAACTTTTTATTGCAACTAGTATTCTAGCTAGCTATTCTTAATTTATTTTCCTTATATTTTTTTAACTTTTTAAATTTCTTTAATCTTAGAGCTAATTTTTAGGACTTAAGTATTTTCTTTTTAACTACTACGCGATTCTTATAATTCTAGTAAAAATATTAAAAAAATATTATAAATATAATAGTAAGGTAGTAGTTATAATTAGTAAGCCTATATTCTTACTACTCTTTGAACTTAGAATAGTCTTATAAACTTACTAGAAAGCTTTTTACTAAGTTAGTAAGCTAGGCTAACGTTCTTTGTGCTAAGGCGAACTAAGTTTTTTTAGTAGAAAGTTTTTAGTTAATATTTTTTATTATAGTATTAGCATGAATATTCTTATACTACTAAAAAGTATTCTTTTGCTGTTGTATATACGCTGTGTATGCGCTGCACTCTATTTACAGCGTTTAGTATCTCTCTCTCTAGCCTACTGTCCTTAAAAAGCAAAGTAAGCAATTAATGCTTACTATATACTGCGTAAAAAAGTGTTATTTTTATTAATTTGTAAATAGAGTTGTTGTACACAAATTGTGCTATTAATAAAAGTAATATTTAATTATTTTTTTTTCTAAGGCAAAGGTCCTTAAGTATTACTTTGTTATTTAGTTCTAGTGTTTAGTTTACCTATTTATTTATAAGTAAAAAGCTATACCTAGCCTACGCTTTACCTATAATTAGTAGCATGTTTTTGTTTAAAATACTAAAGTAAAAATTAAACTGCAATTAGATAAAATGCTTTTCTAAAATCTATATTTTAAAATAATATATTCAAAGTAAAATTCTGCAGATTGTTTTATATTTAATATTTTTAATTCAAGTATAATAATTGCTATTTTTGAAGAGTAGTTAACAATTATAAAGATTATATTAAACACGTAATTTAAACTGTTTTCTACTAGTAGTAGCTTTATAAGAAAATTAAGGCTTACTTCTTTAAAAATCTTATTAAGAACTAGTAATAGTAATAACTAACTATACTTACTATATCTTAAAGCCCTGCTTTTTTAGTATACTGTATAGGTTTTTACATAATTTCAAATATTATATCTTAGCTGTAGCTAGTAATATAGCTAACTAATAAGCTTATACGTTCTACGTGTACTAAAATAACCTAATATACACGTGTTATAATTCTGTAATATAATATTTTACCTAATAGCTTATTCTAGTAGAACATAAATTCTAATTTTATATTTTAAAACTTCTTTGTTGTTAATGCGCTATGCTTACGTGCTGCTACTATTTTAAGCATGTACTGCTTACTTAAAGTCTACAACCTATTGCTAAGCAAAAGCATCTTTTTATTATAACTAGGGTAGTTTATTTATTTAAGCTTTTAACTTTACTATTGTAGGTTTGCTACTAACTAATACTCTAGCTAGTAAGTATAGTACGCATAGTGTACACCTTATAGCACTAGTAGTATAAATACTCTTTATTTAATAAATAATACCTATATGCGTCTTATATGCGCCTTTCTAGCTATACTAAGTTATAAAACTTTTTATTTTACTATACTCTACTTTTGCTAGAAGCTTATTCTATAGTATAAGTAATAGTTAAGTTAATAATAAGTTTATTTATTTATAATCTACTTTTTTTAATAGTCTGTCTGCAGGGTTTATATGCCCTAGGCAGTACTTAACTTTAGAATTAAAATCCTCTAAATATAAAGCCTAGCTTGCTTAACGCTAGTTTAGCTTCTATATAGCGCGTATAAGGCGTAAGTTAGTATAATCTATTAATACTTAAATAGTATATTCAGCACTTTCTAAATAGTATTGCTATTTCTTAAAACTTTATATATAGCTAAGAGTTTAAAGTTGTATACTTTTTAGTTTAGCTTAGCGTTTTATAGTTTTTATAAGTAAAACGCAATAACATACTACTTCTTATTTTTAAATAGTTAAGATAATTTGCTTAAAATAGTAAAAATAGAAGTATTTATCTTAATATAAACTATAGGTGTATTTTTAAAGTAACGTAGAATAGGCGTATATATAAAGTATTACTTTAGCTTTATAAAAGTAGTATGTATGTTCTTATTTTAGTAGACTACCTACTTTTTTTTTCAAAATATCTGTAAGAGGTACTATTTCTATAGCGTAGTTTTTAATAAAATACTAATAAAAGTTTATAAATCTTAGAAAAGACTGCAGCTTCTTAATACTAGTAAGTATAGGCTACTACTTAATAGTAACAACACGCGCTAGATCTACGCAAATACAACGTTTTATAATAATAAATTATAAGCAATAAAATTTGCTTAAAGCAAATATACATTTTTTATAATTTATATATAACTCTGCTTTTTGTAAAAAGTTAAGTATAGCGCGTACAGCACGCTAGTATAGCGTAATATTATTGTTATAAGTATAAATAAAGATATTATCTAGGTAAACTATGTATATATAATCTAAGTGCCCTTTTAAAACTTTATTATTATAAGCTTAGAAGCTTGCTAAAGCATTTATAAGATTAAAAAGCATACTAAAATATTGAAAATGTTTATACTATATTCTAAAAGCAGTCTTCTACTTATCTCTTACTTTAATTTCTAAATAATAGTGGGCGTTTTTAAGATTTAATGTTGTGTAGTAGCGTATGCCTAACAGGCAGTTTAATATTTCTCTAATTATAGAGAGCAGGCAACAATCTTCTATTATAATAGCGTTAAGACCCTAATAATCTACGCAAAGGCAAAGAGCTTTATATTTTTTTAGTATAAATAATATTAGAGCGCCTGTAGAGCTAGTACTATAATAAATCTATCTCTTCTTTAGTACTTTTTTAATGTATTTAAAGAGCACTTAAAGCTTATAAAAAGAAAGAGCATAAAGAAAGCAATAAGAAAGGTTTTTTTTGTTAAAAAAAGATTGCGTAATCTAAACTTTTAGTTATAAAAAAGTTTTAGCAGCATTATTATTAAAGAAATTAGCATAGTTTTATAATATATTAAGTATATTCTAAACCTACGCTATAGATATGTTTAGTATGTGTACCTTAAGCTTAATACTCGCGCTATTACTTTAAGAAACTTCTAGAAAGTAAGTTCTTAAGTTTATAAGTCTTGCGTTCTTTAAGAATACTTTAGTAGCTACTAAGTTAATATTTGCGCTTATATATTTCTAACGCTACATCTATCTTCGGCAGTTAATACAAATACCCTTCTAGCTTAAGAAGAAGTTACTAAGTAGTAGTAGTGCGCTTTCTTTATCTACTTTATACGCAGTAACTTTTATAATATGCTCTACGCTATTATTATTTATTAAGTGTAGCTAGAGCTTATATGCTGTGTATATATTCTACTTTTAAAGTCTAATCTAACTTAGGCAAGGAAGTTCTATATTCTAAATAAGTTTTAGATTTATTTTTATAGCTGTTTCTTAACTAATAAAGCTAACATCTACCTATAAGTCTAACATAACTTAAAGTTTTTTATTTACTTTAGTTGCTAAGCGTGCGTAACACACGCGCTGCATTTCTAGTAAGATATTTATCAGCACGCGCCTTACTAACTTTAGGTTTATAGCAAGGCTTAACTTTTTTTTATTTAGTTTATATTTGTTACAAACCTAAAAAGAGAGAAGGTACAGACTATGTATAAAGGACAGAGGCAGGAAGAGATCCTAGACTACCTAAATAAAGGGCAAGCCTTTGTGTGCTAATAGATAACGCTACCTTGCACTAGGCACGTGATCCTACAGGCCTTAGCGGAAATTCTTTATAGAATAAGTTATATGCGTCCTACAATTTACTACAAAATCATACAACATCCTACGCATAGAATAGTATAGAATTCTATTAAATAGTATAAGATTCTATAAGATAGTATAACACTCTCTAAGTATATAGTAATTAGCATTAAGCCCTTATAGCGTAGTGTGTTTACAAGTATAATTTAAAAATTGTCTAATTTTTAACTTCTTTGTATTTTATATTGTTCTACTAAACGTGCTAACATATCTTTATACTATTCTATTATTCTACCAAACGTGCTAGTACAACTATTATTTATTGCACTTACTTATTCTAAGAGAACTAATACAAATTATTTATAAAAAATTTTTATACTTTAAACGCCCTTAAGATAATTAATACTATAATAAACACCTCTACAAATACACTAACTATAGAAATAACTACGCAAGCTAATAAGCTTAACACCTACTATAGTTAATATAATAAGCTTAAGAAATAACTACTCTAAGTTAATAGATACTTCTTTATTAAAAGAACTAAGATTAATAATATCAACGCAGTTATATAGGCCTCTACGTTTTTATAAAAAGCTGCTAAAAAATAAGCTAGTTTTATTTTTTATTAATATATAGACATTACTATTAACAACAATGTTAATAAAGCACTTATTAAAATTTAAGATAACTTTAAAATAAAAATAAAAAAGATGTTTTTGCTCTTTAAAAAGTCTATAGTAGTAAAAAAAAGATTTAGAAGTTGTAATAAATGCGCTTTGTAGCGAACTATATAATAAAGTTTTAGTAGTACTAAACAGTTATTAAATAAAATAACAACGCTTTAATGTAGATGTACTAATAAGGTTTTAAACTAGCTATATTAGTAGAACTTATATGAAATAGAGCTGCCCTTAACATGCTTGATAAACTTATAGCTAAAGCTATTTAAGTAGATAACAACCTCTATAAGCTGAAGTTAAAAAAATAACTATTTATATAAAGAAATTGTATACCTAGAAATATAAATGCTTACCTCTGCTAGCATTCTAACGTTTATACTCTAACTAAGGTTAACAACAAAACAACACTTCTAGAATTTTAAAATATTATATAACTAACAGCTACAAGCTTATGCACTTTAAAAACCTTAATAAAAACCTAGAAAGAATAAGTTTTAAAGCAATAAGTGTCACAGATAGTTACGTGCTAGCTAGATCCGCTAAACTTACTTATTGCTAGCTTGCCCACTAGCAATTGCGCTTATAAGGGGCTCCTCACCTGCAAGAATACCTGCAGGTATTATTGCCTAAAATATACGCACGTTATTACTCTAGAGCTATCTCTTACTATTTTCTATAGTGTGAAGCAAGTACTATTGCCTAAAGCTACTCTTTACAGAATAATACCTCCTCCTATAGGCTAATAGTCTAGAGTAGCTTCCTTATTATAATTTAATACTTAAGGCAATTAAAAAAGTTAGAGCCTTGCTATATTAAAACTTTTTGATTTCTCTTAAACTTTATTAAGGCCTGCAATACTTAAAAAGCCTAAAAAGTGTACTTAGAACGCACCCGCAACGCTTAAAAAGCGCATTAACGCTATAGAGAAGTAATGCAATAAACTTTTATCTTTACAACAACTATAAAAGTTAAAAAATAAAGTAGCACAACTAGAAAAAGTTAAATAAAAAGAAATTCTAAATATACTAATACTACTAACTATATTATTCTGTGCGTGGAATACATCTAAAGTAACACTTACTACGCATATGTAACGCGCGTTAAAACTTAAAGACTTAGCTAAATACTAAGGCAAAACTTTTAAGAAATATTATAAGTTTACTTATTTTTATAAAGTAGCGTTTTAGCTACTTGTAAGGGGTAGCTTTAGGCAATAGTACTTGCTTTACACTACAGAAGATAGTAAGAGATAGCTCTAGAATAATAATGTGTGTATATTTTTAAGCAATAATACCTACTAGTATCCTTGCAGGTAAAGAGCCCCTTATAAGCATAATTACAGGTGGGCAAGCTAACAATAAGTAAGTTTAGCAGACCTAGCCAACACGCAACTATTTGTAACAGAGCTTCTCCCTTTAGTCTAGTGTCTTAACAACCTTAAATTAACTCTCTAAACTATATAAAGATAGTTACTAATTAGTAGAGGGTAGCTGCTTTTCACTTTTTTTAGAAACCCTATTTTGACTACAACAACAACCACCACCTTTAACACCTTAAATTAAATAAAGATAGTTTAGTAAAAAGCGTGTCTTACTTACAGCTTAAGTGCTCTAAAAATATATATTACTTATAGTTTGGAGGCGTAATAAGCTTTAAGCTTAAGTCTTTGTAGTATTATTATAGTAATTTTTAAATTTATTATTTATTTCTTAATATTCTTTAGAGGTAAAGGTAAAAGTATATAATTATTATTAGTAGTTTATGTAAGGTAATATTTACTATAGTAATAAAAAAAATTTTATTATATTTTTCATAATTTTTATCTTGATTAACACATTTAATATGTAACTCTAACACACTTACTATATAATTAAATAATAAGCTTTAATTTTTATTATTGTTTACTATTTAAATTCTAAGTATATTAAGAAATCTTACTTATAAAATACTTAGCTGTATAAGTTTAGTGTACTTAAAAAAGCTATTAATTTTATTATTTTATATACAACTTACCTGCGTTGCGTATAAAATATTACTAAGCAAAAAAGATTTTATTAAAAAACTAAGTATTATAATTACAACTATTATACTAAGGGCAACTATAGTAGTTATACTAAGGTAAGTCTTTTTATTTTATTAACTGCGCTTTAGCTAATTTGAATAAGTTCTTAAAGTACTTAATAAGCGTTTAAATTATTTATACTAACTTTGCTTTTATTTTAATACTATAGTTACTAATGCTAATATTTTAAAGACTAACTTTACTATTATTACTACTAGCGTTAAGCTTATATAATACTAGCGCTAATTTAACCTTAAGCTTTCTAATTACTACTATATTACTGCGTATACTAGTACTTCTTTAAAAGTTTTTACTTAGGTGCTAATAACTTTACTTTACTACTTAAGCTTAATTTTAGTAAAGTAGCACTATATAGCAGCTACTTTTAAATTAATTACTAGTTATATAGCTAGAATTGCTAGTCCTGCTAGTAATAATAAAGATAATAATAAGAGCTTAGGTAACAATAACATGCTACTCCTTAGGCGCGCCCTAGGCGCAAGTAGCGCGCCTAATAGTGGTGCTAGAAGTAGTAGTAGTAATATAAGTAGTAATAATAAGGTTTATGCTAGTAGTAAAGAAAATTTTAATAATAAGTAAAAGTAAATTATTTTTATACCTATAGTTTTATTTATTTAAATACTTAATCTGCGCTTTAAGTACGTAATAATAATATTTAGTATATTCTTTTAACACGCTTAGAACGTAATAATTTTTGCTTTTAGTTATATTCTTTAATTAGTTCTTTTATATTCTTCAACTGTAATACTAGAGCCTAACTATTTTATAAATTTTTATAGCCTTTTAATTGTAGCTAATACTCTAGCTAGCTATTTTTAATTTATTTCTTCAGTATTTTTTTAACATTTTAAATCTTTTTACTTTTAAATCTAATTTCTAGTGCTTAAGTATTATCTTCTTAACTACTACGTAATTCTTATTATTCTAGTAAAGAGACGTAAAAAATATTATAAATATAATAGTAAAAGAGTAGTTATAGTTAGTAAGCTTATATTCTTACTACTTTTTACACTTAAAATAGTCTTATAAACTTGCTAAAAAGCTTCTTACTAGGTTAGTAGGCTAGGTTAATGTTCTTTGTACTAAGGCAAACTAAGTTTTCTTTATAAAAAATCTTTAGTTTATATTTTTTATTATAGTATTAGCGTTAATATTCTTATACTATTAAAAAATATTCTCTTACTATTGTATGTGTGTTATGTATACGCTATACTTTATTTATAGCATTTATTACCTCCCCTTTTAGCCTGCTGTCTTTAGAAGGCAACGTAAGCAATAGATACTTACTATATACTACGTAAAAAGGTGTTATTTTTGTTAATTTATAGATAAAGTTGTTATATACAAATTATATAGTTAGTAGAAGTATTACTTAATTATTTTGTTTTTCTAAAGCAAACGTTTTTAAGTATTATTTTATTATCTAGTTTTAGCGTTAAGTTTGCCTATTTATATATAGGTAAAAGGCTATGCTTAGCCTACGCTTTACTTATAATGAGTAGCATATTTCTATTTAAATTAACGTGAGCGGCAACCGAGCCGGTCGGGCAACCGAGTCGGACACTTTGCCCAGACTACACCACTTTCTACCACCTATCATAATGTCTTAACAACCTAATCTTAAATTGCTTTTTTATAAAGACAAGGTTATCTTTGCTATCTAAGCTATAAAATCTAACGCGTCTTTAAGCTAGCAACGTGCTGCTGTAGTCTACAACGTTCCCTAAAGCACCCTTAGTAACTAACGCGCTAAAACTACCTTATAACGTAATTCTTATCCTAACACGTTAAGGCTAAAGAGGGATAAAAAGCACATAATTATATAGTATATAAAAAAGCTTAACGCGCGAGGCTTTGCCCCTACCCTTAGCTATATACAAAAAATAGCTAACTAGCTCCTAGCTACTTGCAGTAAATACTAGGTTAAAGAAAAATAGGCTAGAAACCTAGTTAAGTAGAAGCTAAAGATTAAGTCTTAAGTAACTAGATAGCATAATTATTAAAAAGTCCTGTACAGTAATTTAGCTATTATTAGCTCTTAGTTTAACTTTATACGTAACGTTAAAGCTAAGTATAGTATTCTAAACAAAAATACTTACTACTTTAACAAAACTAGCTTTTAAATAAGAATTAAAAAGTTAGTTAAAGTAGTAATAGTGTCTAAAAGACGTTTAAAACTACTTAAGGTCTAGCCTAGCAATTAAAAGTAAGTAACTTTAATTACTACTATTAACGCAAAAAGCTAGATTGTCTTACTTTTTTTTATTTTTAAAGCAAAGCACTACAACTAGGTATAGTACTACAACTTTAAAGACTAAAGAATAAGTATTAGTAATAATAGCTAAATAATAAATAAGCTTAGTCTTGCCTAGTTGTAGCACTTTATCTAGTATATAAAAGTAAAGACAGTAAGTAGCTACTAGCTATTAATTTTTAATAGCTATAAAAGCTATAAGTTGCTTGCTTTTTAAAATCTTTATAAAAAAAGCAAGATTATTACTCTTTATATACCTTTATACTTGTTATATATTTTATAGCTACTTAACATAAGTTATTTTGCTCTCTTAAAGTAAGCGTATAAGAAGGAAATTAATATCTTAGCAAACAGCTATATTAACTATATTAATAAAAAAGCTTTTCTAGCTGCCTTTGCATAAGTATTTAAAAAAGCGTTTTTAAAAAAAAATATTATATTAAGCTTCTAAGTAACTAGTTTAGTTTTAAATAACTTAGAAGTAGTACTATTAAAGCTTAAAGTAAAGCTTTTTACACTATTACTACCTCTAACAGGGCCTACTACCTAGTAACTAAAAATACTAAGTAGCGCCTAGAAAATAGAGGCCTAAACTACGCTAATTATTAAAAGAATACGTAACTATAAGAGCTTGTTACCTAATTTTATTATTAAGATAGTGCTACAGTCTAAGAAAAAGTTAATAATTAAAGTATATTTACATACGTTGCTTAAAGCTAGAGTAGCTAGTTTTAAGTAGGCAAATTAAGCTGTAAGTAAGTAAAGAAAGCGCAAAAAGAAGTAGATCTAGAAAAGTAAAACCCTATTACAGGCAGAGGTAGAGAAAATAATTACCTAGAGAGATGCTAAGACCTAGCTTAAAGTAGAGGAGCGTGAGCAGAGGGTCCGAGCAGGTACTTGTAGAGGGGGTACTCGACGCTGCAAGAGGTGTAGCGAGACAGAGCACAATAAGCGCACATGTAAGAAAGATGTAGTAGATGTAGAGTATTAATTTAAGCTACTGTACACTCTAAAAGCTTGTTGTAGTGTTAAGTTATTAATGTGTAGAGGTACAGAGCTGCATAAAGTGTCCGACTCGGTTGCCCGACCGGCCCGGTTGCCGCTCACGTTATTTTAAAACTTTTTTATTATTAACGCGCTACACTTACGTGCTACTATTATTTTAAGTACACGCTGCTTATATAAAGTCTACAACCTGCTATAAGGCAAAGGCATCTCTCTATTATAACTAGCGCAGTTTATTTATTAAAGCTTCTAACTCTACTATTATAAGTTTACTACTAACTAATACTCTAGCTAGAGAGCGTAGTATATATAGCGTGCACTTTATAGCACTAGTAGTTTAAACACTTTCTATTCTATAAATATTAGCTACATGCGTCTTTTATACGCTTTTTTAGCTATACTAAGTTATAGAACTTTTTATTCTACTATACTTTACTTTTACTAAAAGTTTATTTTATAGTGTAGGCAATAGTTAAGTTAATAATAAGTTCTTTTATTTATAATTTACTCTTTTTAATAGTTCATCTACAGAGTTTATACGCCCTAGGCAGTATTTAACTTAAAGATTAAAAGCCCCTAAATATAAAGCCTAGCGTGCTTAACACTAGTTTAGCTTTTATACAGCGCGTAAAGAACGCTGGTTGTTATAATCTATTAACACCTAAAAAGTGTGTTAATCGCTTTTTAAGTAGTATTACTATTTTTTAAATCTTTATATAATAGCTAAAAGTTTAAAGTTGTACACTTTATAGTTTAGCCTAGCGCTTTATAGTTTTTATAAGTAAAATCTAATAAAATGCTACTTTTTATCTTTGAAAAGTGAAAATAATATACCTAAAATAATAAAAGTTAAAGTAATTATTTTTATATAAATGATACGTGTATTTTTGAAGTAGCGTAAAATAGGCGCATATATAAAACGTTGCTTTAGCCTTATAAAGGCAGTATATATATCTTTATTTTAGTAAAATGCCTATTTCTCTTTTAAAATATTTATAAGAAATGCTATTTTTATGGTATAGTTCTTAATAAAATACTAATAAACGTTTAAAAATTCTAAAAAAGACTGCAGCTCTTTAATATTAGTAAGTATAAGCTACTATTTGATAGTAGTAACATGCGCTAAATCTACATAAATACTACTTTTTATAATAATAAATTTTAAGAAATAAACTTTACTTAAAGTAAATATAAGTTAAGAGGATATTTATATTAACTATAAAAAGTAGATATAGCGTTAAAAGTATACAAAAGCAAATATTAACTTAGTAGCTACTCAAGTATTCTTAAAAAACGCAAAACCTATAAATTTAAGAGCTTACTTTCTAAAAGTACTTTAAAGTAATAGCGTAAGTATTAAGCTTAAAGTATATATACTAAACATATTTTTAGCGTAAGTGCAGCGCATACTTAATATATTATAAAATTATACTAAAATGTTTAATAACAAAGCTACTAAAACTTTTTTTAACTAAAAAGCTTAAATTACGCAATTTCTATTTATTAAAAAAAAGAACTTCTTTATAGGCCTTTTTATACTTTTTTTTTATAAGCTTTAAGTGCTTTAAGAATATATTAAGAAAACACTATAAAAATAATTGATTTACTATAGCACTAGCTTTTTAGGCGCTTTAATACTATTTATACTTAAAAAAAATAGAACTCTTTACTTTTGCATAAATTATTAAAGCCTTAACGCTATCATAATAAAAGATTATTACTTACTCTTTCTGATTAGAGAGATACTATACTACCTTTTAGGCGCATGCTACTACACAATATAAAATTTTAAGAATGCTTACTATTATTTAAAGATTAAGGTAGAAGATAAGTAGAAGACTACTTTTAAAGTATAAAATAAATATTTTAAATATATTGTTATGCCTTTTAGGCTTACTAACGCTCTAGTAAGTTTTTAAGCCTATATTAACAAAGCTTTAAAAAAGCACTTAGATTATATATACGTAGTGTATTTAAATAATATTTTTTTCTACACCTATAATAGTAATACTATGCTATACTAGCGTTTAGTACGCGCTATACTTAACCTTTTATAAAAAGAAAAGTTATAAATAAATTTTAAAAAGTGCACATTTGCTTTAAGTAAAGTTTTTTTTCTAAATTTTATAATTATAAAAAGTAGTATTTGCGCAGATCTAGTGCATGTTACTATTATATAGTTGTAGCTTATACTTACTAGTATTAAAGAGCTGTAGTCTTTTTTAGAATTTATAAACTTTTATTAGTATTTTATTAAAAACTATACTATAGAAACAGCATCTCTTATAAATATTTAAAAAAAAACAAGTAGGTTACTAGAACAAGAATATATATGCTGCTTTTATAAGGCTAAAGTAACACTTCATATATTTACTTATCTTATGCTACTTTAAAAATACATATATAATTTGTGTTAAAATAGATACTTTAGCTTTTACTATATTGAGTATATTATCTTAGCTATTTAAAAACAAAAAGTAGCATTTTATTATGTTTTACTTATAAAAATATATAACGCTAAGATACACAATAAAGTATATAACTTTAAACTTCTAGCTATTATATAAAATTTTAAGTAATAGCAATATTACTTAAAAAGGGCTTGACACACTATTTAGGTGTTTACTAATTATAATAACTTACGCTTTTTATATACTATATAGAAGCTAAACTAGTGTTAAGCACGCTAGGCTTTATATTGAAAAGCTGTTAATTTTAAAGTTAAATACTGCTTAAGGCGTATAAACTCTGCAGACAGAATATTAAGAAAAGTAAATTATAAAAAAAAAAACTTATTATTAACTTAACTATTACTTATACTATAGAATAAACTTTTAGTAAAAGTAAAGTATAGTAAAATAAAAGGTTTTATAACTTAGCATAGCTAGGAAGGCTTATATAAAGTATATATAGCTAATATTTATAAAATAAAGAGTATTTAAACTGCTAGTGCTATAGGGTGTATACTATGTAAGTTGGACTAGATTAGGTGCTAGGTAGACAGCAGCAAAGGATGCTTTTTTTAGAAGAGAGCCTAGAATAAGGAGATGCTTGCTGTGGAGGTTACACGCTGTTGCAGTATATTATATGCAGATTATTTGTATACAGTGCTGTTTAAAAGGTAAGAAGCAGTATGTAAGAAGTAGTAGCTTTATAAAGTATTACAGGCTCTTACTACGTGTTCTTTCTCTTCTCTATTGTATTATGTTGCAATTCTATTGCAATTCTACTGTAATTCTATTGCTAGCTATAGGCTGGCAATTGCTGTTGGACACGTTTTAACTAGTGTTGTTTTTTAGTACCTTAGCAAATTTTTTAACTCTAATTATTGCTTAGTAGTCTAAGCTTTCTTTTTAGAACTTATCCACCTACTATGCAAATCTTAATAACTATATATAATTTTTTTTTTTTACTTTTGCAACTAATTAGTAGAGAGTAGCTGCTTTTTACTTTTTTAGAAACCCTATTTTAACTACAACAACAACTACTACCTTAAACACCTTAAAAATAAATAGAACAAACTTCTAGTAAAAGTAAAGTATAGTAAAATAAAAGGTTTTATTACTTAGCATAGCTAGAAAGGCGTATATAAAATACATGTAGCTAATATTTATAGAACAAAGAGTATTTAAAATACTAGTGCTATAGGGTGTATACTAAGCGTACTACGCTCTCTAGCTAGAGTATTAGTTAGTAGCAAACCTGTAATAGTAAATTTAAAAGCTCTAATAAATAAACTACGCTAGTTATAATAAAAAAACGCCTTTACGTTATAGTAAGTTATAAACTTTAAGTAAGTAGCTTACACTTAAAATAGCTGCCGCGTATAAGTATAGCGCGTTAATAACAAAGAAGCTTTAAGATATAAAAGTAGAATTTATGTTCTACTAAAATAAGCTATTAAGTAAAAAATTCTATTATAAGATTATAATATACATAAAGCAAGTTATTTTAGCACACGTATAACTTATAAGCTTGTTAGCAGGCTATATTACTAGCTAGAGCTAAGCTATAATATTTAGAATTACGTAAAGACCTGTGCAGTATACTAAAAAGCAAGGCTCTAAGACATAGTAAACATAGTTAGTTATTACTATTACTAGTTCTTAATAAGATTTACAAAGAAGTAAGCCTTAATTTTGTTATAAAGCTACTACTAGCAAAGAATAACAGTTTAAATTACGTGTTTGATATAATCTTTGTAATTATTTATTACTTTTTTAAAATAGTAATTTATGAATTTAAATTAAAAACGTAAAATGTAAAATAGTTCGTATAATTTTACTTACAATATATTTTTTTAAAATAAAAAATATAAAAGGCATTATATTTAATTACAGTTTAATTTTTACTTCTACATTTTAAACAAAAATATGCTACTAATTATAAGTAAAGCGTAGGCTAAGCACAGCTTTCTATCTATAGACAAAGAAGTAAACTAAATACTCAAACTTAATAATAAAGTAATACTTAAGGACGTTTACCTTAGAAAAACAAAATAATTAGGTATTACTTCTACTAATTACATCATTTATATACAACAGCTCTTTTTAAAAATTAATAAAGACAACACCTTTTTACTTAGTATATGGTAAATAATTATTATTTATATTACCTCCTAAGGACAGCAGGCTAGAAGGAGAAGCACTAAATGTTATAAATAAAGTATAGCGCATGTATAGCGCACGTGTAACAGCAAGAGAACACTTTTTAGCAGTATAAGAATATTAACACTAATATTATAATAAAAATATAAACTAAAGACCTTTTACTAAAAAGACTTAGTTTGCCTTAGCATAAAGAATATTAACCTAGCCTACTAACTAAGTAAGTAGCTTTCTAGTAAGTTTATAAAACTATTCTAAGTACAAGAAGTAGTTAAAACGCAGGCTTACTATTTATAACTACTACTTTACTATTACATTTATAATATTTTCTACATTTTTTTACTAAAATAATAGAAATTACGCAGTAATTGAAAAGATAATACTTAAATATAAAAATTTAGCCTTAAAAATAACGTAATTTAAGATGTTAAAAAAATATTAAGAAAATAAATTAAAAATAGCTAGCTAGAATATTAGTTGCAATAAAAAAGTTAAAATAAATTATAGAGTACTTAGACTTTAGCATTGCAGTTTAAAAATATAAAAAAACTAGTTAAGAAATATAAGCAAAAATAAAGATTATTACATTTTAAGCGCGCTAAAAGATTATACTAAATATTGTTGCCGCGCCTTTAGGGCGCAAAAACTAGGTATCTAAAAAGAATAAAATTTTAATTACAAAAGTTAACTACTTTTACTTATGATTATAAATCTCTTTACTACTACATCTTATCTTATTATTACTACTACTTCTAGTACTACTATTATAAGCGCTACCTGCGCCTAGACTGCGCTTAAGCAGTAGCTAATTACAGAGGGGTGACAAAAAAAAGTAATTAAAAAAGTTATTATTTTTAAAGCTTTATGATTCTAGAAGTAGAAGGGCTAAGTAAAAAATAGTTAGTAATTTAAAAAGCCAAGAACTTCCTCTTTAAGCTGCAATGCTTAGTAAGCTGCTTAGTTAGCACGGCCGCCTCTGCAATTCTGCCCAAATTATAAGAGAAAAAGATTAAAATAAATTTCTGTATTTCTTTTTTCTAAAAGTGTAAAAATCGCTGGATATTATAAATTATTTAAAAAGACTAGTTAATCCTTTTAGTGTAAGAGTTTTAGAGTAGTACTATAAAAAACTACCTTTTAGTAGAATCTAACTCTCTTATAGTATTGTTATTTTGTTATGTTAAATATCCTATTACTTTAGCATTATAACAGTACTTAATAGTTAGCTTATATAAATATAGAACTAATTCTAAGTCTAAATTTTAAAGTTATTTTAGTTTCTACTTAGTATAATTATAATAATTTTAAGGTTTCTTATATGTTTAAAGGGAGCTTTTTCTTTAAATTTTTTCTAATATAGATATCTTGTTTTAGCAAGTTCTATAAGATTTTTATAAGAAATATATATTTATTTAACTTTTTTAAGTTTTTGTTTCATTTTCTAGTAATTTTAATAAGGTTTATATTAAGTAGTTTTTAAACATTATAAAAGATCTTAGTACAACAGCCTAGTTTAAGCGCAAAAGGAAGTAAAAAGGCTTCTTTTTTTATATAATTTGATTTAAAGTACTTACTAATACTTTTAAAAAGATTCTTTAGTATGTTGCTATCACGTAACCTTATTAAACATAGTTTTTTATTAGCAATTTTTACACGTTCTAAAAAAAGTTATACTAAAATTTATTTTAACTTTTTTTTCTCTTTTGATTTGAGCGGAGTTGCAGGGTGAACTGTGCTGACTAAGCAGCTCACTAAGCATTGTATCTTAAAGAGGAAGCTCTTGGCTTTTCAAATTACTAACTCTTTCTAGTATAGCTCTTCTACTTATAGAATTATAAAGCTTTAAATATAATAACTTTTTTAATTTCTCTTTTTTGTTACCCCTCTGTATTATTACCTAAGCTCTTATTATTGTTATTATTATTACTAGCAGGACTAGCAATCTTAGTTACATAACTAGTAATTAACTTAAAAGTAGTTGCTATATAGCGCTACTTTACTAAAATTAAGCTTAAAAAAAAAGTAAAAATATTAGTACCTAAGTAAGAACTTTTAAAGAAGTACTAGTATATATAGCAACGCAGTAGTAGTTGAATAGCTTAAAATTAAATTAGCGCTAGTAGCTCGTAAGCTTAACACTAGTAGTAATAATAGTAGAGTTAGTTTTTAAAGTATTAGTATTAGTACCTGTAGTATTAAAATAAAAGCAAAGTTAGTATTAATAATTTCAAAGCTTATTAAGTGCTTTAAAACTTATTTAGATTAGCTAAGGCGTAGTTAATAAAATAAAAAGACCTACTTTAGTATTACTACTACAGTTGCCTTTAGTATAAAAGTTGTAATAATAATACTTAGTTTTTTTATAAATTCCTTTCTTCTTAGTAATACTTTATGCGTAACGCAGGTAGGTTGCATATAAAGTAACAAAATTAATAGGTTTTTTAAGTATACTAAACTTATATAGCTAAGTATTTTATAAGTAGGACTTTATAATGTACTTAGCATTTATATAGTAAACTATAATAAAAATTAAAGCTTAGTATTAAAGTGTGTAATAAGTGCGCTAATATTACGTATCAAGTATATTAAGCAGGACAAGAAGTACAGAAAATATACTAGAAATTTTTTTTATTACTATAGCAAATATTACCTTGTATAAACTACTTATAATAACTATACACTTTTACTTTTACTTTTAAGAATTTTTAAAAAAACAAATAAATAAAATTTAATAGTTACTATAATAATGCTATAAAACTTAAACTATAAAGCTTGCTATGTATTTAACTTATAAGTAATACGCGCTTTAAGCGCATATAACTTGCGCGTAGAACACGCTTCTTGCTAAGCTATTCTTATATATAATTTTACAAGTTTAAGTTAAGGCTGTTAGGACGCTAGACTAGAGAAGAAGGCTCTATTACAGATAGTTCTGTGCTAGCTAGATCTGCTAAACTTGCTTAATTGCTAGCTTGCCTACTAGTAATTGCGCTTATAAGGGGCTCCTCACCTGCGAGGATACCTGCAGTTATTATTACTTAAAAAATACACATGTTATTACTTTAGAGCCATATCTTACTATCTTCTGTAGTGTGAAGCAAGTACTATTGCCTAAAGCTACCCCTTATAATAAGAGTAGCAAGAAAAAAATTACTTGCTACGTATATAGTAAAGAAAGTTATAAAAAGCAGAACTACTAGAGCTAAAGTAAAGTAACGTAATAGTTAAATATTCTCTACTATATAGTACTTAGTAATAATCTAGAAGAAGAATAAAATGTTTTTACTTAACCTACTATTACAACCTAAGGATAAGACTAGGGAAATATTAATAGTCTAAATAACTTTTTTATAATTACTTTAGAGGAAGCCTTAGACAACAACATCTCTAAAATAATGCTTAATAAAGGAATAAAAGTAACTCTAGCTAACTAAACTAAGCATAGAAAAATAGCTAATTTTTAAGAAACTTACTAGCCCTCTACACTAGTTACATAGGAAGAGCTAATAGCCTACAATAATAAAAGTTTACTACAAGCTATATAGAAGCTCTACCTTACACTAGACAAGTAAGATATTAATATATAAGTATTACTACTTTTAAAAACACAATACTTAAACAACTTAGCTAAAAAAAATCAACGTTCTACTAAGGCAGATTAGACAACTTAAGAATATTTTTATAAAACTTTATAAAAAATTATTAATAGAATACTACTAATATACTAATTTACTAGAAAAACTGTAGAAGAAAAGAATTACTCTAGCAGTAACTATTAACAAAACTGTATATAGTAATTTTATATAAATATAAACTTAAAATGCTAAAGCATTTTAGAATAAACTAACGTATTAACTTTAGAATATAGAAAGAGAAAAGATTTACAAAAAACTTTAAGTAACACGCTAGAAGTGTAAGGCATAAGAAGTTAGCTATAATAGTATATACTATTAGATAAATCTACGTAACCTAGAACACGCAAAGTACTTATAGACTATATATATATATATAATAGCTGCACTATCTATTACTTAGACAAGTATAGGTTAAAATAGTTTTTAAGAAAACTAAAAGAAATGCTTTAATATAAGTACGTATAGTAAAACTGCCTAAATAATAAATGCGTAGTATATATATAAGATTTATTTTTAAGGTGTTAAAGGTAGTGGTTGTTGTTGTAGTTAAAATAGGGTTTCTAAAAAAAGTAAAAAGTAGCTACCCTCTACTAATTAGTTGCAAAAGTTAAAAAAAAAGATTATGTGTAGTTAATAAGATTTAAATTACGCGCTAAGCGCTTAGAGTAGAAAAGCTTAAACTACTAAGCAAAAATTAAGGTTAAAAAAATTTGCTAAAGGTACTAAAAAACAATACTAATTAAAACGTGTTTAACAGCAATTACTAGCCTATAGCTAGCAGCAAGATTGTAATAGAGATAGAGGAGAAGAGTAAGAATATATACGTTACTGTAGCAGAAGCCTACAATACTTCTTTATAAAAGCTCTCTACCTACTACTTCTTACCTATAGAATTTCCTATACTACATAGTACTATATATAAATAACTTGCATATAAATAATATAATACTTAGACTATTTTTTTCTTTTTTTAGCACAAAGACTAATAGCTTATATTAAGTAAAGATAGACTTTACTAAGTTACTATACTAGAAGCTATAGTAGTAAATTACAAAGCTAGCGTTTACTATTATTAAGTAGCTACTTCTATTAGTTAAAAAGGAGCTAGTAGTAATAGTCCCTGTAGTAGTTAAGTTAGTGCAGAGGTTAGAATGTAACTATAGTTAAGATATCTTTAATGCGTTTAGTATTATAATTGTTAAGGTTATAACAAGAACTATAAAAGGCTAGTTTAGCTAGTATACTATGTACACTACGCATGTTAATAGTTTAAGTGTAGTATAAGTATATTATTTTAGCAATCTTCTTTTATGTAAATGCAACTTTAGTAAAAAGACTTAAAAGTAGCTTTATAAGGGGTAAAGGCGTGTTAAAATAGCTATTAAGTAGCTAAGACAAACTAATAAGCAAAATAATTTTATAAGTTGCCTCTAGAGATAGGAGAGCTATGTATAAATAGTAATACTATTGTTGTTTATTTATATTTAAGAATAGGCACTAAACGCTGTAACTGCAACACTACTAGGATAGCAACAGGACAATAGAAGTTGTAGTTAGTAGTAAATAGTTAGTAGTAAATAGTTATTAGTTAAGAGAGTTAGTTAGAGGGCTATTGCGCATCTTTATTTTTGTTTAAATTGCTAAATAAGGGGGCATAAGCCTAGATACCTGTTGTTAGCAATAAATCTTTTTTTACTAAAAAGGTGTCTACAAAATGTGTAGTTATATTAAAAGGTTGTCTTAAAAGGCTTAAGCTAATATATATAAGATAAATTATATAGCTTATACTTTTATAAATATAATAACTTAGAAGACACCCTGCAAAAATATTTAATACAGCAAAAAGATTATAAAAATAGAAGTTGTATTTAAGAGTGTAACTAGCTTTTATAGTATACGTGCTTTAATATTAAATGTAAACTATATATAGTTGCTAAGAAGTTTTAAAGATTTAGTATATAGTCTTTTTTAGACAGACGCTTAAAACACCTAGAACTACTAAGGAGATTAATGTAATAAACCTCCTTAGTCTTCCTAAGCTACTAGTAAAGCTAATTAAATATTAGATATTAGTATTAGTAAATTTTAGCTTTTAAGCTAACTTTGTTTCCCCTTAAGTAGTGTAAGTAGCAGGTTTATAAGCACTAAAAAAAATAAAAACTTTACTTACTATATATAGCAAATAGTTAGCTAATGCTAGGTAAAATAACTATTATATATAAAGTTAATAGTGTAACGCTTAGTATCTACAAATATAAAAAAGAATTAAACTTAAACGTCTTTAAATTAGCTACTTATAATATTATATTAAGAATTTCTAAGTAATAAGAATATATTTTATAAATTAACTAGAAGTAGAAAAAGCTCTTATCTAAGTGCTGTAGACTAGACGCAACTACAAGCTAGCCTACACATCTAATAACTATAATAGTAAATAAAAGAAAGATTTATAATATTGCTAAGAAAGAGTAAACCTTAACTAAGAACAGCTTTACAACATAAGAGTTTAACTTAATAGGTACTAGTAGAGGACCTCTAAGTTATAAAGTTAGAGTTTTAAAGTAATATATAACTTTAGATATTTTAAAAAAGTATAAAGAATTTTAGCACTTTTTTATAAAAGTAGTAGATAGTAAAGCCTTACTAAGATACTAACCTTTGGACTATAAGATTATTCTAAAAAAAGGGAAGACTCTACTCTTTAGGCTAATTTATTAATTATTAAAAATAGAACTTAAGAGACTAAGGAGTAAGCTAGAAAAAGATCTAAAGAAAGAATACATTAAACTTTTATGTAACAAACACGTTACAACTCTATTATCTTTACTATTATCTTAAAATCTAATCTGTGTCGGACCTACTTTAGTTCTAGCCTAGATCGCAGGTATAAAGACAGCTTAGGACCTATAGTTGCGTTGTAGATTTTTAATATCCTTTTGTATAAGGCCTATAGGTGTCTTATTTAAATTAAAGCTTATTTATAGATTACAACGCACTTCTATATGCTTTACTATAATCTTTTCTACTAATACTAATATATAACTCTTGCCTGCGTTATTATATTATATTAAAAATCTTGTCTTAGCTAGTAATAGTATTTAAAATAATATTATAGCTGTTTGTTTAGACTACGCCTAAGCCTAAGCCTCTCTATATATAAACTAAAAGCTTTATACTATTAAGTATAATAATACTTTAAGTAAAATCCTTTAAACTCTTACTAACTAAAGCTTTCAAGTTTAAAACTTTCAACTTTAATAATAAAGCAAATTACTTTAAAAAAGTTATGTAAAGTGCGCTAAACTAGAAACACAAAAACTACTAATAACTTATAAGTATTAAAATTAGTTACTGATAGCTAACTAAAACTACTCTAGACCTTCTTTAAAGCCTGTCTAAAAATTAACTTGCTGCTAAAGTTAACAACAATTTTTATAAAATAGAGTAACTAGTAAGCAACTGGTTATTAAAAAAAAAAAGTTAAAGAGAAAGAAAAAGTAAATTTAAAGAAAGATCTAGTTATACTTTATAAAAACAAAATTAACTACTTATATATATAAGTTGCGTAATTAACATAAAAAGTTACGCTGTCTAGAAACACAGCTATATTATTTACTAAAACACTACTAACAAAAGCAGAAATACTGTTAAGCTAATTAACATAGTACATTTCTGCTATCCTTAAGATGCTATGTATTAAGCTTATAAAGCGCACGCCTACTATTAAAAATTTTAATAATAATTTATATTTAAGGTATTAAAGGTGGTGGTTGTTGTTGTAGTTAAAATAAGTTTTCTAAAAAAGTAAAAAGCAGCTGCCCTCTACTAATAAGTTGTAAAAGTTAAAAAAAGATTGTGTATAGTTAACAAAATTTAAACAGTAAGTAGATAAGGTTTACGCGCTAAGCGCTTAGAGCAGAAAAGCTTAAACTACTAAGTAAAATTAGGGTTAAAAAATTTACTAAAAGTACTAAAAAACAACACTAATTAAAACATGTTTAACAGCAATTGCTAGCTTATAGCTAGCAACAAGATTGCGATAAAGGTAAAGGAAGTAGAAAAAGGTAAGGACACGTACGTTACCGCAGCAAGAGCTTGTAATACTTTATAAAAGCTTTTTCTTACTACTTTTTACTTTTAGGATTTCTTACACTACACAGTACTACATACAAACAACTTATATATAAATAATATAATACTTAGACTATTTTTCTTTTTATTTAACAAAAAGACTAATAGCTTATATTAAGTAAAGTTAGACTTTACTAAGTTACTATATAAAAAGCTGTAGTAGTAGATTACAAAGCCTGCGTTTACTTTTGTTAAGTAGCCTTTCTAGTTAGTTAAAGAAGAGCTATTAGTAGTAGCTCCTATAGTAATTAAGTAAACGTAGAGGTTAAATTTTATTATTTATTAATACTTTATTAATGCGTTTAGTATTATAAATATTAAAGTTTTAATAGAGGTTGTAAAAAGCTTATTTAGTAGTAAGTTTATTTAATGTATTGCATATGTTAATAGTCTAGGTGTAGTAATAGTATATTATTTTACTAATTTCCTCCTGCGCAAATGCAACTTTAGTAAAGAGACCTTATAGTAGCTTTATAAGAAGTAAGAGCGTGTTAAAATAGCTATTAAGTAGCTAAAATAAACTAATAAGTAGGAGGATTTTGTAAGTTGCTTTTAAAGATAGAAGAGCTATACTTAGATAGTAATGCTGTTGTTGTATGTTTACATCTAAGTATAGGCGCATGCTAGAAACGCCGCGACTGTAATACTGCTAGGAAAGTAATAGAGACAATAGAAGTTGCGGTTATTAGTAAATAGTTATTAGTTAAGATAGTTAGTTAGAAGGATATTGCGTATCTCGTTTCTGTCTAAACATACTGGAGCGACACACTAATTGCGTGCTGGCAATGCTAAATAAGGGGGCATAAGCCCGGATACCTGTTGTTAGCAATAAATCCTTTATCTTAATAATAAAACTAACACTATGTTCTGTTAATAGCAGGCCTTAATAGAAAACTAATTAAAAATTAACTTAAATTACTACTAAACTAAACGCGCTTGTATAGCTCTTATATAAAGATATACTACTAGTATTGCAAAAGAATACTTTAAACTATAATACCTAGCTAATTTAGTTTTAAAATAGTTTTAAAATACAAAAGAAATAATTACTTTACTTGAATTATATTTTATATCTAGCAATAAACAAGCGGAAAGGGGTGCAGCTTTCTACTACCTAGTTATAAATAAGAAAAAAACGTTTTTAGCTTCTAAAGCAATGTTTATTAGTACTACTATTAAAGAGTTAGTTTTTAAGTTAAAGTAGTCTTTCTATTTATAAAAGGAAATTACTCTTGCTTTACGCTCTCTGAATTTAAGTTTTAAATACTTATAAAACAAGTTATCTAATAAAATAGTGCAACACCTTACTGCATTTAATATAAAAAAACGCAATTCTGCTATTAAACTAAATAAAAATAGCAAACTAGTGTTTACCTTTTTTTCTTATCGCAGTTTAGCGTCTTTTCTTAGCCTAAGGCTATATAAGACGTGTAGGCTAAGGCCTGCAGGTATCTACGTAGGTTTGTCTTCTAATTTAGGTAAATAGGGGGGGTTAACTTAATACAGGTAAGGCTCTTGGCCTATTAGTAGAGGAGAAGGAGGAGGAAAAGGAGGAGGAGGAGAAGGGCTATATATAGAGCTTGGTCGCCTAAACAGATAATTATATCTAGTTTTTAGTGTTTTCTTTGTACTATGCTTGTGTACTAACTTTTGTTTCTTACATAAAAGCTATAGTAGCCTTAATACCTATGTCTATTTAGAGCAGATATTATAGAGAGATTAGCTCTATATAGAAGTCTTAAAGTGTTACCCTGTTATTCTTATATAGTTAGTATCTAAAAAGTATATAGGCTATATTCTATGTAGCTCTATAGTTGTATAGGCAGACTTTAGATTCTACTCCCTTTCTCTTAAAAAGATAAGTTTTTAGGTAGTAGTAACTTAGTTTAAGCTAAAAAAAAGGCGCTAGAGATATCTCTTCTAGTTATAGGAGTAGGTATCTACTTTCTTGCTTTCTACTTAAATGTTACTAAGTAGGTGTTTAGATTTTTGCTAATTACTTTTCTTTTATTCTTTTTAAATAGGCTAACCTAATTAACGCTAGCTAGTTATTTAATTTGCGTATTAACAACTGCTAGGCTAGTCTTATTTGTTAAGAAAGTTATTTTTATAGCCTTTTTTGCTAGCTTTAGCTTTTTAAGACAACTTTTTAATGTAACTATATATTTTGTTAACACCTTTTTAGTAAAAAAAGATTTATTACTAATAATAAGTATCTAGGCTTATGCCCTCTTATTTAGCATTGCTAGCACGCAATTAGTGAGTTGTATGTTTAGATAGAAACAAAGATGCGTAATATCTTTCTAACTAACTTTCTTAACTAATAACTATTTACTGCTAACTACAACTTCTATTATCTTATTGCTATTCTAGCGGTGTTGTAGTTGCAGTGTTTAGTGCTTATTCTTAAATATAAATAAACAACAACAGCATTACTATTTATGCATAGCTCTTCTATTTCTAAAAGTAACTTATAAAATTCTTCTGCTTGTTAGTTTATTCTAGCTACTTAATAGCTATTTTAACACGCCTTTGCTTCTTATAAAGCTACTTCTAAGTCTCTTTACTAAAGTTGTATTTGCGTATAAAGAGATTACTAAAGTAATATACTTTTATTATACTTAGACTATTAATATGCGCAGTGTATATAGTATACTAGCTAAACTAGCCTTTTACAGTCCTTATTATAACTTTAATATCTATAACACTAGATGCATTAAAAATGTTTTAACTATAGTTATATTTTAACTTTTATACTAACTTAACTACTACAAGAACTATTACTACTAGCTTCTTATTAACTAATAGAAGTAGCTGCTTAATAATAGTAAACGCTAGCTTTGTAATCTACTACTATTGCTTCTAGTATAGTAACTTAGTAAAGTCTAACTTTACGTAATATAACTTATTAGTCTTTATATTTAAGGGGGAGAAGAATAGTTTAAGTTTTATATTATTTATATATAAGTTGTTTATATGCGATACTGTGTAGTGTAAGAAATTCTAAAGGTTAGAAGTAGTAAGTAGAGAGCTTTTATAAAAAAGTATTACAGGCTCTTGCTGTAGTAATATATGTGTTCTTACTTTTTTTTTCTATCTCTATCGCAATCTTGTTACTAGCTATAAGCTAGTAATTACTGTTAAACACGTTTTAATTAATAATGTTTTTTAGTACTTTTAGCAAATTTTTTCACTTTAATTTTTGCTTAGTAGTCTAAGCTTTTCTGCTCTAAGCGCTTAGCGCGTAGACTTTATCTACTTACTGTTTAAATCTTATTAACTACACACAATCTTTTTTTAACTTTTGCAACTAATTAGTAGAGGGTAGCTGCTTTTTACTTTTTTAGGAAATTCTATTTTGACTACAATAACAACTACCACCTTTAACACCTTAAAAATAAATAAATAAATAGCCTTTTTTGCAAGGGAATTTGATTTTTTATTTTTTAAAATATTTTAGTAGCCTAGAACCTATTATAGCGTAGGGGAGACGCCTTTTTCTTTAAGTTAAGTTGCTGCTTTAATATATCTAATTTGCTACTCTTAACTAAAGTTATTTAAGGTGTTCTTTAATTAAAATAGAGCTGCCTAGTTGTCTGCATAGATTGTAACGCTCTAGTAGTTGTCTAATATGCTAACTACATTCTTTAGCTTTAAGGTAATACCTTCTAGTTCACTGTTGTAAACTAGCTAGTTATTTTCTATATTGTTTTATAGGTCTTTTATAAGCGTAGTTCCTTTGTAGAAAGCAACGCCTACGCTAATTCCTTTACCTTTCTTTGTTGCTTAGGCGTCTAAGTATATTAAAAAGTAGCTATTATTAACTAGTAGCTTCTTATAGTATTCTACTTCTAGGTCTTTTAGCTTGTTTAATATTTAGACTTTATATAGAGTTCTAGTGTTCTATAGCTTATAGGCGTACTATTGCAGTTTCTCTATATTAGATATAGCTAAGGCAATAGATTGTGTTATTTAGTTAAGTTAGTCACCTCTATTACTAGTTATAGTACTCTTTATAAAGTAGTTGAAATCTAATAAAGTAGATCTAAACGCGTATTGTCTAATAGAGTTGTTAAGTCTAACTCTAGGTAGGTAAAGAGCTGCTTCGACTTTTCTTAGTATCGTAGGAGATAATTTTAAAGTTTCTAAAATCTTTCTATAGGCCTAGTTTTAAAGTATCTTTGTTGTTAAATGTTGTTGTAAAAAAGTAGTGCAGCATTAATAGCTAATTTTTTAAGTCTACCTCCTATTTGTAAAGGGTAGAGAAGGTCTATTATTTCTACTAGTACACTTAGTCTCATTGCGTAGAGTCTTTCTAGTGCCTTCTCTAGACAGCATAAAAAAGAGATAACTCTATATGCCTTTAAAATTAAGTAATTAGGCTTGTTTAGTTTTCTTAAGATAACTTCTTTAGCTTTTCTCTAGCATTTTAGTTAGTATCCTAAGTTAAAAAGCGTTAAATTAACTTTATAGAAGGTGTCTAGTTAGTAATTATACGCTAATAAGATAATTTCTTAGCTAATTCTATTAGGTCCTAGCAAGGTAGCTTTTATCTTTTTACAAGCTGTATAGAGCTCTTCTTTAGTTAGTGTTAGCTACTTCTATTTGTTATTTCTTTAGTATTTGTTTAGCATTAGCGCTAGTATTGTAAAAAGTAGTAGAAATAGTTTATTTCTAAAAATTTAGCATTTCTCTTTAAAAGATTCCTTGTTTCTAATAGCTAAAATTCTTATTAAGAGGTTGTTTTTTATATAAGTTATAGCTTTAAATATCTCTCCAAGTAATTTATTTTAAAAGACCTATTCCTAATAGTTAAGTTTATCTTTTTTTATAGCTTTAAGGTAATTGTTCTTTGCACGCAAATAGCCTTTTTTATACAAGTACAAAGTATTGTCTTTTCTTCTTACTTTTTCTTTGTAGTCTTAATAGGCTTCAAATAGGCTAGACTTAAAATATCTAATTCTCTAGACTACTAAGGTTTTAGTTTTAGCTTTTAGTTTACAAGTAAAGTTAATTTTCTAAGCACATTTAAATAGCTATTATAAAGTTCTTTACTGTTTTGTCTAAGCTCTTTTTTAAAGAGTTGTTAAGTCTTATATAAAGTTGCCTTAAGATATTATTAGACGCTTATAGTATTGCTAGTAGTTTATCTTCTAGCTTTACGTACAATATTTCTTTTAATAAACTAGTTTTAAAAAAATTCTAGTTTTTTTTTTCTGTTGTGTTTCTTTAGTTAGATAAGTAGCTAACTTTAGTTAGTAATGCTAAAGATAATAGCGTAATAGTTTAATTTAATTTCTAGGATAGCTTGCTAGTCTATTAACGTAGACGCTATATTATTTATTTAAAAAGTAAAGTTAAGTACGCTTTCTTTTTGCATATAGCCTTTAAAGAAAGTTCTAACTTTTACAGTGTTTAGTAGAGTAAAGTTTTAATTATCAGTCTACTCTACTAGATCTTCTACTTGTTAGTTTAGGTTGTATTCTTATATGCTTTATCTAGGGTAGTGGCAATTAAAATTCCCTAAGATAATTCAATAAGATTTTAAAAATTCTCCTTCAAGGTGTCTTTGTATTATTATTATATTAAAGCCTTTTTTAAAGCTTTTTTTGTTATAAATGTTATAGATGTAGATTTTTCTTAAGTTAAGACGTACTATAATTACTTAAAAGTTGTTTTTGTTGCTAATATAAGGATTAACCTCTACTTCTAAATTCTTTTAAATATAGAATAGAGTGCTTAGTTAAAGTTCTCTGTACGTAGGTAGAATTTAAGTAAAGTCTAAGTAAGCTAATAACCTAGTTTCTTTATATAGCCCTCTAACTAACTACAGTTCTTATATTATAATAATTATAGTATTTAACATAATAGCTAAGTTTATTACGCTTTTTATAGTAGGGCTACTTCTATTAATATTTATTTGTAAAACTTTAATTGAACTAATTTGTTTAGTTAGTTCTAGATGTCCCAGCTTGTAAGATATTATATTTAGGTCTTTTAGCCGCGTAAAATTTATAGCAGTTAGTATACTTAAAAATAGTATAAATATAAAATTTCTCTTTACTAGTGTAGGGCTTATACTTATGTTAGCTAGTATAGTAAGGTTTGCTGCATATTTAGTAAGCTATTTTTAAGTATTTATTTTCTAAGTAGCTAAATCTTTAGCACTTTTTACATTACCTTAAAATGTTTACTGCTTATAGTTTTTCTGCTCTAAGGCTTTCCTCTAAAATATAAAGTTTTTTTTTAATAGCTCTCTAGGCCTTATTCTCTGTAGCAAAGGCTACGTATGCTTAGCTAAAGTCTTAGTATCCTTTTTTATTTTTAAGTGTAAGCTAAAAAAAATTACTTATTACTTTTAGACCTTTGTTAAAAGTTTTAATCTCTTTTTTAATTACCTTAAGACTATAGTTTGTAGGTAGTTTATAGAGAACTACTTTAAACTAAAGTGTAATAAGTTAGGCAGCTTTATAAGTTATAATATCTTACTATATTACTTAATCTTTAAGAAGATATTTTGCTTTAAATACTAGTATAGTTGTAGTAATCTTGTTTCTTTTTAAAGAATTTGTAACTAAGGCAACTACTAAAGTCTGGACTTCTTTTTTTATTAAAAAGGTATTATTAAAAGTATTTTTAAGTTTATAGGCGTTAAGTTCTTCTAAAGTTTTACTGACTAAGACTAGCTAGTATTTTTATAGGCTAGTAGCTTTTAGTTTTTAAGTTTCTTGTATGTTTGTGTATAGTTAATCTTTGTTATTACCTGCTATAGTAGCATAAGAAGCTTAGATAAACGTGTTTATATAAGCGTCTTTGTTATTAGTTTTTTTATACTAACTCGTCTAATTTTTTCTTTAAACTTTTTTAAGGCATTAGAAAGGCTTAAAATTTAGTTTACTAAGATAGCAGTGTTTTTTTTATTTACTTTACTATTTGTTATGTAGTCTTTAAAAACTTTTACTAAGTTTAGTAAGCTTATTTATTATATAGAGTTGTTTTTAGCTAAGTTAGTAGCTTAAATTACTAAGTTTTTAGCAATTTTATGTGCTTTTTTAACTAAGAAGGCTTTTAGTGTTTTATTTTTAATTAAGAATTAGAGTATAACTCTAATAAAGAGAGAAAAATTACTTTTAGTTTAATTGTAGGTAGGCCTTTATAGTTCTTCATTTAGAGTTCACCTTTTTAGGCGCAGCGTAGTTACTTAGCTGTTCTTAACTATTATATTGTTGTCCTCTATTTCTATTTGCTTCTTATTTAATTCTTTTAACTTTCTAAAGGCAAATTGTTTTTTGTTGTTTTTTATTATAGTTGTTATGTCTTAGTAGATTTAAGCTTTAATAAGCTCTTTAACTTCTATTAGCTCTAGATGCCTTAGCATGTGGTCTAAGCTTTTTAGAGAAAATTTTTCTCCTAGCAGAAGAGGTAGAGCGACTCTTCTACCCTCTTTAGCGCGCTTGCGCCTCCGCTATAGGCTTTAAAAAGTATCGCAATTAATTTCTTGTAGTTGTTTCTCCTGGATCTAGTTGTTTCTAAGCAGTTTCTAGAAAAGTTAACGTTTTGTTTTTTTGTACTGGCGCTGTGTTTAACGCGTTATAAGCTATTATATGTAGTGTTTACCTTAGTACTACTAAGAAAGCCCTCTTCTTAATAATATTAGAGCCTATAGCTTTTTTATAGTAGCTTCTTATCTAATTTAACCTTAACTCTTACTTGCGCTACTTTAAGCACGCCTAGATTTCTATCTAAGACCTTTACCTCTAATAATAAGCTTTTATTAAATACTTATTTTAAGTATAAAAAGCTTAGTTACTTGCAAGCAATTGTACTACTCCTTAAGTAAGAGAAATTAAAATTAAATAAGAAGAGTACTTAGAAGCTGCAGAACTTTACTTAGATTAAAAACAAGAAAGAAATAAAGACGCCTAAGATAATGCTTTAGCCTAAGCCTGTATAAGTATAGTTTTACTAATATTAACTTCTTAAACTCGTTTAGAAAAAAGTATTTCTAAGTTTCTACTATTCTTTGTTCAAACAGTTACAGCGCCTAGCTATAATTAATAATTAATACTAAAGCCTAAAGTTTTATATTACTAAATCTTCTTATTACTTATATTCTTTTTTAATTACTTTGAGTTATTATTTAAAGACTCTCTTTTAAAGTCTCTGTAGAAAGATTCTAGGACTAGGTTAAAACTAAAGTAAATAAATATATCTATATTTACATCTAAAATAATAGTAGAAAGATTTTTAACTATTCTTTTATTATTATAGACTTAGGTACGTAAGATTATGTTATTAGAATTAAATAGCTTTAGTAATTTAATATATTACTAGACACAGTTTAGAACTAGATTGTGTAGCCTGTAAGATATTCTACTATGTATAATCTTGCTTTTCTTATTCTTATGCAATTAAAGGAACCTTCTAAAAATAAAGTTGTAGAGAAAGATATCTAGCAGAGAAACGCGCTTTAGAAAAAAGATAAATACTAAAAAAAGCAAAGCTTTATAATAATTTTATTGTAAAGAATTTGTAGCTTTTTTTAGCTTTTAAAAGCTTGTTTTACTTTTAAAGTTGCTAATCTTAAACTAATTTTTATTTAGTTAGACTTTACTCTACGCATAGCTATTATTTTAGCAAATACCTTTTATTATTTAATAAAATGAAATAAAAATAAGTTTGTTATAATAAGTATTTATAAAATTAATCACTTGTTTAAAAACTGTATAGAACCTAATAATCCTAATAATGTTAAATTAATTTAAAACTTACTTCTATTTGTTTACTACTTATATTAAGACGTGTTTAGCAAAACTATAGTAGACTAACTACCTATACACTTCTTGTATAAATACAAGATTATCCTTACTAAACTACTTTTAAATTAGTTTAGCTCTCTATATAAGTAAAGTACTAAAAAACTTAAAGCTACTAAAATATTTATAATAAATAACATTAAAAAAGAAAACATTAATTCTAGCAATTACCCTTTTACCTTCTTTATCTTTTTTGTTAAGAAGCCTAATAAAGATATTTAAATTTATGTTAATGATTATAAACTTAACGTAATTACTTAAAAAGACTTATATTTAATGTTGCGTATTAATAAGCTATTAACTTGTATGTATAAAGTTTAGTTGTTTACTAAGTTAAATATACGCGCAGCTTTTAACAAGATTAGAATAGACTTAGATTCTAAGAAGTACACTACTTTTTAGACTTAATACAAAACGTATAAGTCTAAAGTATTGCTATTTAGATTATGTAACAGCCTTATTACCTATTAACGTTATATAAACAATGTACTAATCAAGTATTTTAATAAATTCTATATATTCTACTTAGATAACATCTTTATTTACTTTAAATTAAAGGCAGAACATGTTCTTTACGTACAAAAGGTACTAGAAAGACTATAGTAAGTAGGCCTCTAAGTTAATATTAAGAAAAGCGAATTCTATGTTACAAGAACAAAGTACTTAGACTATGTTTTAATAAACTAAGAGCTAGAGGTAGATCCTAACAATATAGAACCTCTTAATAACTAAGCATAACTTACTACTATTATAAGTATAAGATTGTTTCTTAGGTTTACAAAGTTTTACTAGCAATTTATACTAAAGTACTTATAAATTACTAAACTACTTCCTACACTTTAAAGCTCTTTAAATCTATTTATATAAAATTTAAATTATAAAGAGGCTTTTAAAAAGTTAAAAGTTATATTACTAAAGGTTTCTACTTTATACTATTATTACCCTCAATATAATACTAAGGTAGAAACTAACGCATTAGATAGTATTATTATAAGCGTACTTTTATAGAAACAACTAGATATAAAATAAAATTTAGTAGCATTTTTTAGTAAGGTCTTATTTAAGACTAAACTAAATTAGAAAATATACAATAAGGAACTTTTTACTATTATTATAGTGTTTAGTAAGTAGTAAGCTAAATTAGTATTAGCTTACTCTAGAATTAACGTGTATTTAGACTATTATTTACTTAAGTATTTTATAACTATAAAAGTCTTAAATACTAGGCAAGTACATTAGGCTAAAGAACTTGCTTTATTTTTCTTTTACATTTAATTCACCTTTAAAAAAAATAACTCCTGCGCAGATATCTTTTTGCAGCGCAAGTAGAATATAAAAAACTTAAAGTTTACTAAAACTATTAATTACTTATAAGTCTTACTTAGACTGTACTAACTAGACAACTAAATTAACTTTAACTTTACTTTTACTTATATTACTAAACTTTATACTTAGATTCTATTTTTGCGTATAGTTAAAGCTACCTCAAAGCTTATAACATTAAATTTACTAAAATTAATTAAATTTATTTTATAAACAAATTGCACTGTGTTAAAAAAAGAGCGTAACTTGTTACTAAATAAGTACTAAATTTAAAATTAATTACTTTTGTACTTAAACTACCTTTATATACTACTTAACTCTATACTTTACACCTAGATAATCTAAAAAGCATATAACTAAGTTTCTTCTACTTACTTTAGCGCTATTAAAACTTATTAGTTAGTTGCCCTAAAATATTACTAAAAAGGTATAGAGACTACTTATAAAAAGTATATATAGAACTACATAGCCTATTATAAAGCACATTTAAAAAAAACTCAAATATCTAAGATAATTTACTCTTTACTAATTTTTATTTATTGAATGTAATACTTGTGTATTAACTTTAAGCGAATTTTACTTGATAAAGCTAGTTATAATTAAATTCTAGTTATAATTAATTATGTATTTAAATAGGCTATCTCTATTCTTTTTACAAGTTAATTACTGCAAAAAGTATAGCTCAATTATTTATTTAATAAGTATACTAATTTAGCTACACACTTAATACTATAATCTTTAACTAAGAAATTTTGTTTATATTTAGTTTTTAGTTTAAGTTTTATTAAATTTTAGGTGTTAAAGTTAAACTATTAATAACCTACTATAAAGAGAACTAACAGTTAGACAAAGATTATTAATAAATATATTAACTAGAGGCTTTAGCTATATATATTTTACTACTAAGACAATTAGAGTAGAATACTACTTTTAATTAATAAAGTACAAATTTTCTTACTTTATTCTACTCTAGGTATGTCCTTATATTAGATCCTTTACAAATTTAATCCTAGATAGAGCTAGGACTAAAAGTAGCTAGCTAATACCTTTACCTTAACTAACAAAATAAACTATAAAAAACTTTAGCTTTAGCTACTTAAATATATAATACTTAAAAAAAAGTATAAACCTTCTTAAAGAAAGCTCAAAATTAAATACAAAATATAGTAAACTATTACTACTATCTAGTTAATTAAATAACTAAAGATAAAGTCTTTCTGAATATAAAGAACTTTTTAACTAATTGCCTAAGCTAAAAACTATTAGCTAAACAAAAAAACCTTTTAAAGTTCTTAAAAAAGTTAGTTATTTATACTACTTTATGTTACTAAAAGAGTCTTAAATTTACAACATTTTTACACTAAAACTATTATATATAGATTCTTAAGACTTACTTTTTGAATAAAAAGCTTTAAGGCTAGCTTCTACCCTAATTTAAAGCGTAAAAAAATAAAAAGTTAAGAAAAATCTTACTAGTAAAGCATATTACTTAAAGTTAAAATACTTTAATAGCTAAGTTAAATATAATCTAAACTTAACTTAGTACCTAGCTTTAGATTTTATAAATACTTTTTATAAACTTAAAGCTTTTTATAAAATAAACTTTACACGTCTAAGTTCTTGAAAGTTTTTAGCAAAGTAAATTATAGTCTAAATGTTAAAAAAGAAAAGAATATAACTTTCCTACAAGACAATAATATGAGAAAAAAATGAATTTTCTTTTAATAAGTATTTAATAAAATAACTAAGCTACTTTTAAACTACTACTAACTTTGCTTTTTTTTTCTTCTTCTTTCTTACTCTTACTTAAAAATCTAAAAAGGATTGCTCCTCCTCCTTATAAAAAGAGAAGGAGCTAGAGAAAAGCTTACTACTTTTTTTTTCTCCCTTGCCTCCCTCTAGAGGCGCTGCTTATCGTCTTCCTCCTCTAGCAGAGCAACTAGACTACTACTACTAGTTCTACCCTAGCAAGCAAAGGCCTCTAAAGAGGCAACTTAGCTGTCTAGTAAACAGATAGCATTTTAGATCTTTAGAAGGACTTAGTAATTTAAAACTAAAATTAAAGCTATAAATAGCTCGTTTTTTTAGCTTCTGATTACTTACACTTTCTTAGCTAGGACAAAGGCTACTGCCTACACCTACTTTTTAGTTAAGAGGTAGTCCTCTGCTAAATTCTCTTTATACACTATAGTAGCAAAAAGGTCCATAGTAGTAAAAAGTTTAAGAAAATTCTTCTTAATATACTTTAGCACCTATTTAACTTAACTTTAAGTTTAAAAAGGTAGAATATATTAAACTTATTAAAAAAGCACTCTTTTTTACTATATATAGTAAGCGCATTTCTTAGACGTCTTAATGTTAAACTAATATCTACTTTAAAAACACCCTACGCGAAAGCGCGCACTAACTATAAGCAAATAAAGTAATACGCCTTTAGTAAAGCCCTTAAAAAGCAACGTAGTAGTATAGTATATATATATATGTATGTGTATTTGTGTGTGTATATGTGTATATATGTAGTGTTTTAAAAAAGCAGAAAAATTAAACACAACGTGTTGTTATAATATTAAAATAGTAAACGCTTAAGGCTAGTTTAACACTACTCTAAGTAAAAGTTACAGTAACTGCCTACTAGAAGTCTACAACAACAATAAAAAATATTATAAAGTTAATGAAAAAATAAACAATAAATGTGTTAAAAAATATATATAGCTATAGGACTAGCTAACTACTAGAAAGAGAAGTAGTGTAATAAACATGTTACAACTCTATTATTCTTACTATTATCTTAGAATCTAATCTGTGTCGGACCTACTCTAGTCCTAGCCTAGATTATAGGTATAAAGATAGCTTAAGACCTATAGTTGCTCTATAGATTTTTAATATCCTTTTGTACAAGGCCTATAGGTGTCTTATTGAATTTAAAGCTTATTTGTGGATTACAACGCACTCTTATATGCCTTACTGTAATCTCTTCTGCTAATACTAATCTGTAAGTCTTGCCTGCGCCGTTACATTTTAATATTACTAGCAAGATTTTCTATACGCTTTATATTAAAGAAGTATAGGCTACTAAGAGTATGCGTTAACTATTAGAAACTTAACATTATTATAGTAAAGAATTAATATTTATTACTAAATATTATATAGCTTTAGAATTAATTATCTTGCGTTAAGGTCTTTATCGTAATAAACTTCTAAGATAAATACTACTTTATTAGAATAAAGAAAGGTAAAAAATAGAAATTAGTGTTTTAAATTTAATATAAATACTATAAATACATCATTGTGCTATTAAGGCTTATAAATACTTAAGCAACATTTGAGGAACTTATATATAATATATTAAGAGTATATTTAGACATTTTTATTATAGTATATTTAAATAATATTTCTATTTACTTTAAGAACTTAAGAGATTATGTAGAGTACGTCTATATAGTACTAAAGTGCCTAGACTAGTTTAACATTTAATTTAAACTTAAGATATACAAATTTTATAAAGAAGAGAATACTTTTTTTAAATATAGAGTAGGAGCATAAAGAGTATAAATAAGTCAAGAAAAGATATAAGTAGTTAGAAAAGAGCTGCAACTAATAACTATAAAGAAAATAAAATTATTTTTAGAATTTTTAAACTCTAACTAATAGTTTATTAAAAACTACTTAAGATTACTATCTTGTTAATAAGACTTACAAGAAAGAAAATACCCTTTAAGTAAAGTAAAAAAATAAAAAATGCTTTTTAGACGCTTAAGAAAGTAAGCATAAGACTACTATACTTTTATATATTTTAAGCAAGACAACTATTACGCTTTAAAACTAACGTATTAGACTTTGTACTAGGAAGCTGCGCTAGTTAGCTATATAAAGGTAAATAGCACTTTATTGCGTATTATTTACAAAAATTCTTAAGACTAGAAGAATAATACAACGTCTATAACAAGAAGCTACTAGCTATTATTATATGCTTATAGTATTAGAGAGCATACGCAGAAAGCTGCTTAAAACTTATAATATTTATAGATAAAAGAAACTTAGTAAACCTTATAACTACTAAAGTATTTAACTAAAACAAGTAAAGAAGTTAAAATTACTTAAATAATATAAGTTTAAAATGATATATATATAAAGAAAAAGAAATAGCAGACTAGATGCTTTCAGCTAATAATATAATATTGTAGGAACTAAAGAAGTTATTAATACTAGAATACTTAAGATTAATAAGAATAAATTATTAAAACTAGTAAAAACACTAAAAGCAATTCTATAAATATTATATAATATACTAAAAAAACTATAGAAAGTAATTATTAAGTAATATTATAATAACTTTGTATACAGTGACTCTTCTATAATACTAGACGCATTAATAAGGTGTTAATAAATAACAGAATTCGACCTCTGCGTCCACCTAATTACTATAGGAGCTACCGCTAATAGCTCCTCTTCAACTAACTAGGGAGGCCGCTTAACAAAGGTAAACGCAGGCTTTGTAATCTACTACTATAGCTTCTTGTATAGTAACTTAGTAAAGTCTAACTTTACTTAATGTAAGCTATTAGTCTTTGTGTTAAATAGGGAGAAGAATAGTCTAAGCATTGTATTATTTGTATGCGAGTTGTTCATATGCAGTACTATATAGTATAAGAAATCCTAAAAGTAAAAAGCAGCAGGCAGGGAGCTTTTATAAAGTATTGTAGGCTCCTGCTGTAGTAACATACGTATTTTTACTTTTCTTTACCTCTTCTACCTTTATTGCAATCTTGTTGCTAGCTATAAGCTAGTAATTACTGTTAAACACGTTTTAATTAGTGTTGTTTTTTAGTACTTTTAACAAATTTTTTAACCCTAAATTCGCTTAGTAGTTTAAGCTTTTCTGCTCTAAGCGCTTAGCGCGTAGACTTTATCTACTTACTATTTAAATTTTGTTAACTATATATAATCTGTTTTTAACTTTTGCAACTAATTAGTAAAGGGCAGCTGCTTTTTACTTTTTTAGAAAACCTATTTTGACTACAACAACAACTACTACCTTTAATACTTTAAAAATAAATATAGTAACTCTAGCATTACTTAAACTATAAAACTTATTAAGAGAAATTATAAGTTTTTAGAAATAAAAAACAAAGTTACCTCCTTTATTACTAAGTGCGTAAACTATTAGAAGAACAAGCACAGTACCTACGCGCCTTATAAAGAAATATAAGTAATAAAGCTACTTAATACACTATAGTAGAACATCTTTATAAACTTTGTTATAGGACTACTAGTCTTAAAAAACTCTATTACTAAAGTATCTTACAACGTAACTCTTATAGTAGTTAATTAATTTATAAAATAAACAAAGTATAGTACCTTTAGGAAAAATTTTATAGTAGTACAGCTAGCACATATTATTAATAATTTAATTATAAAACACTACAGCATACTAAAGTTAGTAATTAGTAATAAAGATAATGTTTTTACTTTTATATTTAGACAATATTATTAGCTACAATTAGAATACAATAAAAACTATCTACAGCATACTATTTAAAAATAGATAAACAGACTAAATAAATAAATTGCATAATAAAGGCCTATCTTAGAATATATCTTAATTAATAGCAAAAAAATTAAGTATTACTACTACTTATAGCATAAATAGCATATAATAACAAGATTTTAGAATTTATAAAACAAATACTGTTTTATATAAACTATAGAAGATACCTAAATCTCTTTACACGTATACTTCTAAGCTAGAAGATAAAAGTAGCTATTACTACAGCTAATAAGCTAAAAAATAGTATATAAGTTACTTAAAATAGTACTTAAAAAGGCTTAACGTTAAAGCATTTTATATATTAACTAAAAATATAAAATAGCACTTTAGCTAAAAAAGAAAGAAAAAGTACATTTACTTATAAAGAATCTTCGCGCTTAATAACTTAATAAGAGACGTAATAATGTTAAAGTTAAACTCTTTTTAATTCTAGACTAGAAAAAACTAGTTACATATATACTTAACCTTCTACTTAATACAAAAATCTACCTAAGATTCTATATTAATATGTTAAAACTAGTAGACTTAAAAACGCTATTATAGAAAATGTTTTACTTTAAAATAAAAAAAGATAACGTTTTTGAAGTTAAGAAGATCTTTATATACTAAGTGTAAAATAATAGCAAAGAATACTTAGTTAAAGAGTTAAAATACTTAAATAGTAAGAATATATAAAAACTAAATATAAACTTTATAAATTATTCTTAACTACTTATATAGTACTATGCAACTTACCTAAAAAGTTGTTAAAAGTAGAATTACTTTCTAAATAAGTAAAAGAAAACGCGCTTTAATCTAACAACAGCGTGCTAGGTATTAGGCTGCTCTTTAAAATACTAACTTTATAGTTAATATCCTTTATAGTAATTAAAGCTTTAATCTTCTTAATAAATTTCTTTAACTTATTTATTAACTACTACTTATAACGCTCTAGCACCTTACGCTATTTTTAAAGATAATCTTTTTCTATATACGCTGCTAATTGTTACACGGGGTAGGTCTATACTTATATAGACTTAGTCTATGTTAGGGCGAGGCTAATATATAGGGTAGTCCGTAAGGTATTGTAAGAGTAATATTAAGTAGAAAAGAGTTATTAATGTTAACTAAAGGTAAGCAATATAAATTTTATAAAAGATAAAATAACTAGTTAACAATCTATATAAAAGATAAACTTTTTAAGTTAACTACAACAAGTGTAATAATAAGATCTATTATATTTTTATACCTATTGCCTTTGTCCTATGTCCTCCTGTGCCTCCTATCTAAGAGAGAGGTTAAAAAAGGCGTTAGCTTCTCTTTATACAGTGGCCTCCTAAAGGTCCTGTCTTAGTAAGATACTAATTACGTAATCTCTACGCCCTGCGCGGATTATTACCTTCTAATATTATAGCTAGTTAACCCTTAACCTTTACTTATACGTTGAGGAGAGAATTCTTTTTATAACTCATAATATTATCCCCTCTCTTAAGTGTGTTATCTTAATACCTTAGATTATTGTTTTCTTGTGCTGCGTGTTAAATTGCTAGCTATATATAAAGTCTTAGTACGCTTATTATATTATATGCTCTTTTTTTTCTATGCTTCTTTAACTATGCCTAAGGTTTTATTGTCTTGTTGTGTCTATTTAGCTAACTTAACTTAACAGCGTTAGACCTAGGCTAATTGTATTTATTAGTAGAGAAAAAAAACTACGTTTTATTTTAAATACTGTAGAAAGAAATTTTGTTATTTTATAAATACTACAACTAGCTGTTATGCTAGTTATATTTCTATAAAGGCAGAGTACAGTCTATTTATTTCTAAAAAAGAGTAAGAAAAGGTAGAAGCTAAGAAGTATAAAAAGTAGCTAGTGCTTTTTAATACTAAAGCAGAGGTTGCTTAGCTTTGCCTAAAAGTTGCTAAGACTAAGGCCTTAGAGCGCTTTTATGCTAATTATAATTATATAATTTTAAGTTTTTGAAATTATACAAAAAAGTAAGCTAAAAGAAACTTTACTCTTAGTATAAACTTTTTAATAACTAATCTATTACTACTTAGATTATTAACTAACTTAAGCTAGTTATAAGCTAACGCTTTTTTTAATTCTTTCTCTAATTACTTCTTTTTTTTTAAGGACGTAGTCCTTTTATCTTTAAGGATTTTTAATAGTACTTAAGTACTTATAACTTATAGTTTATTAAAGTTTTTTTTTGGTTTCTAAGTATTTTAGCTCTCTAGCTATTTTTACTACTTAACTAAGTATTTCTACTAACAACTAATTTTCTGTAGGTCTTTAATTTCTTTAACTTTATACTTATTGTCTTAATACTTTAAATCAGTAGCTAGCTTAGCATTTAAAAGTGCTTTTTTTTAAAAGTAATTTATAAAAGACAAAGTAGACGTGTATGCCAAGTAATAATTAAAGTTTATAGTTTATATTGCTTATTTCTTCTAGAATTTTAAATAGTCCTACTTAAAAGTTATCTAGTTTTCTACTTAGTTGCTTACTTTTTAAGTTCTATTATAACAAGAAAACTTTATTCTCTTTTTTAAAAGTTAGTTTTTTAATTTTTATTTATTAGCTGCTTTAGCTATTATAAAGTTTTTATAAGCTATATTCTTACTTAATTCTTTACATAGCTTTTATATTAAGTAGGCTTTGTTATCTATGCTTACTTTAATACTCTTAATATTCTTTAAATTTTAATAAGTAGCTAGCTTATATTTATAGTTTGCGTAGTGTAGTGTGAAGATCGTCCGTAGATGATCTGTGTTGGTTCTCTTGGAATAAGTGAGTGCGATAGACGGGGGTTGTACTAGCACGATTGGTAGATTAATGTAATAGCACAGGTAGTTGTGTTAGCACGTTTAGTAGAACAATGTAATAACACAGAGGGGTTAAGAATTAGGTAATCCTTAGATTGTACTTAAAGTTAAACACACTAAGCTATAAGGGCTTAATGCCTACTACTATATACTAAGAGAGTGTCTTACTATCCTACAGAATCCTATGCTGTCCTATGCGTGGGACGTGTAGGATTTTGTAGTACATTATAGAACACATGTAACTTGTCCTATAAAGGATTTCTGCTAAGGCCTATAAGATTACGTGCTTAGTGCGGAGTAGCGTTATCTATTAGCACATAAAGGCGTTGCCCTTTATTTAAGTAGTCTAAGATATCTTCCTGCCTCTATCCTTTATATATAGTCTATTCCTCCTCTCTTCTTAAGTTTATAACACTATCCTCCTTTTCTACGTTCTTATCTTTATAAACTAGCTTAATAGTTTCCTGCAGTACTACTTATTGTTACGTACTTAGTAATTGCATAAACAGTATTAGTTAATTTACTATAGTTGCCTATTAATATTATGTTAAGAAGAATTTATTGTGTTAAATGTCTTTGTTAAAAAAGGTGTATAAAAATTATTATAAAAATAGAGTTAAGAAGTGTGTTCTAGCAGAGGTGCTGTTGCTAGATTATTTGCAGCTAGACTAAAAGTTAGCCTAATTAGAGCAGCAGAAGTTTAAAGCTAATACAGCAGAGTTAGTTGCGCTTAAGGCATTATTAGTAGCACGTGCAAAAAAAGATTGTCTTTAAAAATAGCATAAGGTGCTAGCATGTTACAAGCAGTAGTTAATAAATAAGTTAGAAAAATTTGTTAAAGAGATTAAAGCTTTAGAAGCTATAGAAGATATTAACTGTAAGGTTAGTATCCTAAAAAGTAGTCTAATACCTAGCACGCTGTTGTTAGATTAGAGCGCGTTCTCTCCTACTTATTTAGAAGGTAATCCTACTTTTAACAACTTCTTAGGTAAGTTATATAGTATTATGCAAGCAGTTAGCAACAATTTGTAAAGTTTATATTTAGTTCTTATGTATTCTTACTATTTAAGTATTTTAACTATTTAACTAGGTATTCTTTACTATTATCTTGTGCTTAGTGTGCTAGAATTTTCTTAACTTTAAAGACATTATCTTTTTCTATTTTAAAGTAGAAAGTTTTTTGTAATAGCGTTTCTAGGTCTGCTAGTTCTAACATATTAATATAGAATCTTAGGTAGATTTTTGTATTTAGTAGAAGGTTAAGTATATACGTAACTAGTCCCTTCTAGTCTAAAATTAAAAATAGTCTAACCTTAATGTTGTTAAGTCCTTTATTAGGTCGTTTAGTACAAAGATTCTTTATAAGCAAATATACTTTATCCCCCTTCTTTAGCTAAAGTGCTATTTTTTATTTTTAGTTAACATATAAAATGCTTTAGCGTTAAGCCTTCTTAAGTGTTGTTTTAAGTAACTTATATACTATTTTTTACTTATTAGCTATAGCAATAGCTGCTTTTGTTTTCTAGCTTAAGAGTGTACGTATAAAGAGATTTAGGTGTCTCTTATAGTTTACGTAAAATAGTATTTGTTCTATAGATTCTAAAATCTTATTATTATATGCTATTTATGTTATAAGTAGTAGTAATACCTAATTATTTTGCTATTAATTAATATATATTCTAAGGTAGGCTTTTATTATGCAGTTTATTTGTTCTGTCTGTTTATCTATTTGCAGGTAGTAAGCTATTAATAGCTTTTATTTTATTTTAATTGCAGCTAATAGTGTTATCTAAAAGTTAGATGTAAAGAGCTTATCTTTATTACTAATAATTAACTTTAGTATACTGTAGTATCTAATAATTTAGTTATTAATAATATGTGCTAGCTATACTGCTGTAAAATCTTTTTTAAAGGCAATGTACTCTGCTTATTTTATAAATTAATTAACTACTACAAGAATTGCGTTATAAGATACTTTAGTAATAAAGTTTCTTAAGACTAGTAATTCTGTAACAAAGTCTATAGAGATGTCTAACTATAGTACGTTAAGTAGTTCTATTACTTATATTTCTTTATAAAGTGCGTAGGTACTGTACTTGTTCTTTTAACAGTCTGCGCACTTAGCAATAAAGAAGGTAACTTTGTCTTTTATTTCTAAAAACTTATAATTTCTTTTAATAAGTTCTATAGTTTAGGTAATGCTAAAGTAACTATATACAAGGTTATTATAATGTTGTTTAATAATTGCTTTTTATAATTCTTCTAGTACATCTAGTGTAATTTATAGGACTACATTTAGTATTTTTGCTAGTCCTAATAATCTGTCCTTATTAATCTTAAGTATTATAGTATTGATAATTTTCTTTATTTTTATAATATTGTGTTGTTAGCTAAAAGCATTTGCTCTACTATTGTCTTTTTCTAGTATATATATAATTTTAAACTTATATTATCTAAGTAATTTTAATTATTTTACTTATTATTAGTGAAGTACTTTAGTAGTTGTAAAGTTAACTAAGTTCTTATAATCTGTAAATATTGTAAGTTCTAAGTAGCTTTCTGTGTACGCTCTTTAATGCTATAAGCATATAATAATAGCTAGTAGCTTCTTGTTATAAACGTTATATTATTCTTCTAGTCTAGAGAATTTTTATAAATAGTACGCAATAAGGTGCTATTTGCCTTTATATAGTTAACTAGCACAGCCTCCTAGCGTAAGGTTTAATATATTAGTTTTAAAACGCAGTAGTTATCCTGCTTAGAATATTTTAAAGTATAGTAGTTTTATGCTTACTTTTTTAAGCGTCTAGAAGGCATTTTCTACTTTTTTACTTTATTTAAAAAGTATTTCCTTTCTTATAAGTCTTGTTAATAGGATAGCAATCTTAGAGTAGTCTTTAATAAACTATTAATTAAAGTTTAAAAATTTTAAAGATAATTATATCTCCTTAACTATTATAAAGTATAGCTATTTCTTAACTACTTGCATCTTCTTTTTACTTATTTATACTCTCTATACTCTTACTATGTATCTAAGGAAAGTGACCTTATTTTTATAAAACTTATATTTTTTTAGTTTAAGTTAGAAGTTAAACTAGTTTAGGCACTTTAGTACTATGTAGACGTGTTCTATATAATCCCTTAAGTTCTTAGAGTAGACAAAAATGTTATCTAAATATACTATAATAAAAATGTCTAAATGTGCTTTTAATATGTTGTTAATAAGTTCTTAAAATGTTGCTAGGGCGTTTATAAGCCTAAATAGCATAATAGTATATTTATAGTGTCTGTATTATGTTTAGAACGCTGTCTTCTATTTTTTACTTTTCTTTATTTTAATAAGGTAGTATCTATCTTAAAAGTCTAATGCTATAAAGACTTTAGCGTAAGATAATTAATTTTAAAGCTCTATAATATTTAGTAATAAGTATTAATTCTTTACTATAATGTTGTTAAGTTTCTAGTAGTTAACACACATTTATAGTAGCCTATTTTTTTTAGTATAAAAAGTATAAGAAATCCTACTAGTAATGTTGAAAGTTTAATATATTCTTTTCTTAGATCCTTATCTAGCTTAGTTCTTAGTTCCTTAAGTTCTATCTTTAATAGTTAATAAATTAGCCTAAAGAGTAAAGTCTTCCCTTCTTCTAGGACAATCTTATAGTCCTAAAGTTAGTATCTTAGTAAGGCTTTGCTATTTACTACTTTTATAAAGAAGTGCTAAAATTCTTTATACTTTTTTAAAATATTTAGAGTTACGCGTTACTTTAAAACTTTAACTTTATAACTTAGGGGTGCCCTGCTAGTATTTATTAAATTAAACTCTTGTATTGTAAGGCTGTTTTTAGTTAAAGTTTACTATCTCTTAGTAATATTATAAATTTTTCTCTTATTTACTATTACAGTTATTAAATGCGTAGGCTAGCTTATAGTTACGTTTAATTTACAGCACTTAAATAAGAACTTCTTTAACTTCTAGTTAATTTATAAGTTATATTCTTATAACTAAAAAATTCCTAATATAATATTGTAAGTAGCTAATCTAAAGACGTTTAGGTTTAATTCTTCTTTGTATTCCTAAATACTAAGCGTTACTTTACTAACCTCGTGCGTAATAGTTATCTTGCCTAGCATAAGCTAACTATTTGTAATATATAGTAAGTAAAGTTCTTGTTTTTTTAGTATTTATAGGCCTGCTACTTGCACTACTTAAAGGGAAACGAAGTTAACTTAGGAGCTAGAATCTACTAATACTATTATTTAATATCTGTTAAGCTTTACTAGTAGCTTAAGGAGGCTTAGAAAGTTAATTACGTTTATTACTTTAGTAGTTCTAGGTGTTTAAAGCGTCTGTCTAAAAAAGACTATGTGCTAAATTTATAGAACTTTTTAGCAACTATATATAGTTTGCATTTAATATTAAGGCACGTGTACTATAAGGGTTAGTTGTACTCTTATATACAAGTTCTGTTTTTATAATCTTTCTACTATGTTATATGTATTTATAGAGTGTTTTCTAAATTATTATATTTATAAAAGTATAAGCTATATTATTTATTTTATAAATGTACTGCGTATCTATTATTTAGGCAGTTGTACTATAGGTACTTGTATTAAGGTATTTCTTTTAGTTTTCTTAAAAACTATCTTAATCTGTACTTATCTAAGTAGTGTATAGTGCAGCTATTGTATATATATACAGTCTATAAATACTTTGCGTGTTCTAGGTTACGTAGATTTATCTAATAGTACATGCTATTGTAGTTAACTTTTTATGCCTTTTGCCTTTAGCGTGTTGCCTAAAGTTCTTTATAAATCTCCTTTTTCTCTTAATCTAAGAGTTAATGCGTTAGTTTATTCTAGAATACTTTAGCATCTTAGGTCTATTTCTATACAAAATTATTATATAAGGTTTTGTTAATAGTAGCTATAGAAATAATTTCTTTTTTCTACAGTTTTTCTAGTAAATTAGCATACTAGTAGTATTTTCTTAATATTTCTCTATAGAGTCCTGTAAAGATTTCTTTAAGTTGTCTAAGCTACCTTAGTAAAACGTTAATCTTCTTAGCTAAGTTATTTAAGTATTATATTTTTAAAAGTAGTAATACTTATGTGTTAATATCTTGCCTGTCTAGTGTAGTGTAGTACTTCCGCATAGCTAGTAGTAAATTATCTTAGTTATAGGCTATTAGTTCTTCTTATATAACTAGTGTAGAGGGCTAGTAAGTTTCTTAGAACTTAGCTATTTTTCTATGCTTAGTCTAGTTAGTAGAGGTTGCTTTTATTTTTTTGTTAAGTATTATCTTAAAGACGTTGTTGTCTAAGGCTTTCTCTAGAGTAATTATAAAAAGGTTATCTAGACTATTAATATTTGCCTAGTCCTGTCCTTAGACTGTAATAGTAAGTTAAGTAATAACATTCTATTCTTCTTCTAAATTATTGCTAAGTACTATATAGTAAAAGATATTTAACTATTACGTTACTTTGCTTTAGCTCTAGTAGTCCTGCTTTATGTAACCTTTTTTACTACATGCATAGTAAGTAATTTTTTTTTACTACTTTTATTACTTTAAAACTTGTTCTTCCTAGGTCTTTTATTAAGATTATTAAAGTATATAAGCTTATAGCTATTAGTTGCATAGTGTTTTAAGATTCTAGAGGTATAGTTTTGTTGTTAACCTTAGTTAAGGTATAGACATTAGAATATTTAACAAGGTTAAGCGTTTATAGCTTTAGGTGTACAATTTCCTTATATAAACAGTTGTTTTTTTAACTTTAGCTTATAGAGGTTGTTATTTACTTAAATAGCTTTAGCTATAAGTTTGTTAAGCGTGTTAAGAGTAGCTTTGCTTTGTATAAGTTCTACTTATACTGCTAGTTTAAGACTTTATTAGTATATCTGCATTAAAGCGTTGTTGTCTTATTTAATAACTATTTAGTACTGCTAAAACTCTATTATATAGTTAGCTGTAGAGCGCATTTGTTGTAACTTTTAGATCTTTTATTCTACTACTATAAATTCCTTAAAGAGTAAGAATACTTTTCTTATTTCTATTTTAAAGTTATCCTAATCTTTAACAAGTGCCTTATTAATATTATTATTAACAGTAATGTCTATATATTAACAAAAAATAAAGTTAGCCTATTTTTTAGCAGCTTCTTGTAAAAACGTAAAAGCCTATATAACTATATTGTTGTTATTAATCTTAGCTCTTTTAATGTAAAAGTATCTGTTAACTTAAAGTAGCTATTTCTTAAGCTTATTGCAATTACTATAGTAGGTGTTAGGCTTATTAGCTTGCGTAGTTATTTCTATAGTTAGGATATTAGCAGAGGTGTCTATTATAGTGTTACTTATCTTAAGAATGTTTAAAGTGTAAAGATTATCTATAAATAATCTGTGTTAGTTCTCTTAAAGTAAGTAAGTGCAATAGACGAGGGTTGTACTAGTACAATTAGTAAATTAATATAATAGCATAAGTAGTTGTGTTAGCACGTTTAGTAAAATAATGTAATAACACAGAAGAGTTAAGAATTAAGTAATTTTACACTTAAAGTTAAACACACTAAGCTATAAGGGCTTAATGCCTACTACTATATACTAAGAGAGTGTCTTACTGTTCTACAGAATCCTATGCTGTCCTATGCGTAGGACGTATAGGATTTTGTAGTACATTGTAAGACACATGTAACTTGTCCTATAAAGGATTTCTGCTAAGGCCTGTAGGATCACGTGCTTAGTGCGGGGTGGCGTTATTTATTAGCACACAAAGGCGTTACCCTTTGTTTAAGTGGTCTAGGATATCTTCCTGCCTCTATCCTTTATACATAGTCTGTTCCTCCTCTCTTCTCAGGTTCGTAACATGTAGCAAGTGCTTTATAGTTACTAACTTTATACTATTGTAGGCTAATTATGCTGTTAGCAAAAGTTTAACTTAGTTGTTTTATAAGTTGTTAGTGTATATTTTTAAAAACTATTCTAGTGTTTAGTTTACTTGCTTTGTCTAGCTATCTGTCTTAGGGTAGAAGCTAGTTAATAGCTTCTTTTTTATATTTAATTTTGCTAAAAATATATTTTAATACTTAAACGTAAATAGTTTTTTTTAATAAGTAATAAACTTTTCAAGTATTCTATACTTTAATACTAATGCTTTAGAAACTTTATACGCACAGCTTTCTACTATAATAACTTTTTTTATAAGCATAAACTTTGCTACCTTAGTTAATCAATTAATACTTACTAAAATAGTATTATAAAGTTAAGCTAAATTTAGTTTTAATAATTTTAGAAGCTTTATTATAAAGTCTATTATTATACTACTTTATAGTTTTGTTAGTAGCTGTAAAGGTTGTAATAGGCTATAAAGCTTATATTTTTTAGGCTTATTCTAGTAATATACTAAATAGTTACTTAATATATGCTATACTTTTACTTATAAGCGTAGTATTGTAAACACTTTAACTAGTTACTTAACTATTTTTTTAATTGCTACATATTTATATACTAGAGACTTATATAGTTCTTTAATAAGACTTAATTTTATATATATAAGTATATATAATTAGTTTCTTTAAACTATATCTTAGTACTCTTTTTTATTTTATAGTAGTTTATTAAAGCTGCTTTTTTTAAGCTTAAACTGCTAGTTAGCTACTCTTTACTACTACTACTATTATAGTGTTTTTACCTACTTAGCTACTCTACCTAGTTCTAGCTAGTTATAATATAAACTGCTATCTAGCATCTTTTTAAATATAGCATTATAAGGTTCTTTATAACTTTTCTTACGTAGGTTAAATTTCTTACTTAGAGCATCTACTACTCTTTTAAGTATTCTAGCGCAGTGTGTTATTTTAAAGTTAAACTAAGCTAATATTTTAGCTTATTAAATATATAATTAGTTAAGTTTTTTTCTTATTATTAACTCTACTAAGTTCTAATAATTAGTAAAAACTTTAATTTAGTATAGTAGTTTTAACAAATAAACTTTTTACTATTTAAAGAAATTAAATACTTTTAGTAGCTTTTTATTATAAATATTATAATTAAGTTCTACTCCTAAAAACTTTTTTAAATAGTAGAACACTAGTCTCTATTTCTTATCTAGGCACTGCTATAATAGTACAGCTCTAAGTATATAATCTAACATGTTAGTCTTAACTTACGTTTCTTGTTTTAGGTTATACATCTCTAGTACAAGTGCCTTAAAGAATATTTATTTAATTTTATTAAATACTTTTAATTGTTTTTTATTTTAAGTAAATCTTATTTCTTTTTTATAATTTCTAAAAGGGGTAAAGTAATCTTTTAGTAATTTTTAATAAACTTCCAATAGTAGTTAGCAAATTCTAAAAAGAATTGCATGTTTTTAACTATTTTAAGTGTTAGCTATTCTTGTATAGCTATGATTTTTTTTAAATTTATTTTTACTTTCTCTATAAAAATTATAAAGACTAGGAATTTTGTCTTTTTAATATAGAATTTGCACTTTTTTAGCTGTAGGTACAGCTTGTAATTTTTTAAGCTTTTTAAGCACTTTCTTAATATATTCTATATATTTTTTAAGCGTTTTACTAGAGTATACTAGTATATTGTCTAAGTACGCTGTAACAAAGATTCTAAAGTATTTATAAAGTATATTATTAATAACTAATAAAAAGGTTGCTAGAGCGTTTATTAATCTAGAAGGCATAACTATATATTTAAATAGTTTATACTTTATCTTAAATGCTATTACTTACTTGTAACTTTCTTTAATCTTAATTTAGTAAAACTTTTGCCAAACGTTAAATTCTGTAAACTACTTAGCTTTTTAAAGTTAATTTATAAGCTTTGTTATTAGTAGTAAAAAATATTAGGTCTTCTGTATTACGCTATTTAACTTCCTAAAGTTAATTTATAGTTGCTACTTCTTATTAGGCTTTTTAATAAACAAGATAAGTAAAGCTATTAGGCTTAATCTTAGTTAAATAAATCTCTTTTTTAAATTCTTTTAAATGTAATCCCTTAGCTTAGCATTATACTTAGACGATATTAGGTATATTAGTCCTAGGCTTAGCTTAGATCTATCATCTAGGATAATCTTATTATTCTAATCCTAATAGTTTGCTAGGTCTATAGCCTTATTCTTCTTAAAGAGTTTTCTAAACTTTTTAGTATAATACTTTTTTAGTATTTCTAGTAGTAAGAGTCTTTTTTTTTTTAGTTAAAACTTACTTCATCTAAATAACTTTTATCTTTTAAAAGTTTTTTGTATAAATTTCTTTAATTTTATATAGTAAGATCTTGCTAAATCTTCTATTCTAAGTTAAGCTTTAATTTATTAGGTATATTTTCTTACGTACTTTAGTAACTTTGTGTATAAGTTCTCTTCTAAGTATTATCTTTATTTGCTATTTAATAGCAGAGTTATAGGCATTTAGCTAGTTATAACTAATTAATATATTTAATCCTCTTAAATTTATAATGTTAATGTTTATCTAGCACTCTATACCTGCAATTTATAGCTTTATTAATTTAGTTTCTAACTGTAATATGCTGTCTTTATATCTTATATGTTTCTTGTTAGCTAGTACTATTAGGATTAGTTCTTTTTTAACTTAGTATAGTATATTATATTTCTTTACTACTTATAGAGAGATTATTGTTTATGTAGCCCTGCTATTTATAAGCGCCTACATATTCTAACTATATATAAATATAGTTATAAGTAACTACTTTACCTAACTATTAGTATCTTATACTTTTTTTAAACTTATTTTAAGTATGCCTACACTAGTATAACCTTGTCCTTAGTAGCTTTTTAGTTTTTTTACCTACTTACTTTTCTTCTTCCTAAGAAAGTAGCCTATACTGTACTTAGTGCTATAGTATATTAAGCAACTATTATTATAATACAAGCTTTAATAAAGGTTTTAATAAAATATCTTTTGCCTTAAGGCTTGTTTCTGTAGCTCTAGCTTCTTTGCTTTGTAAATTAGGTAGTCGGCTGCCTTATAAATGTTTAATAATAAAGTAATATAGTAGTAGTTATCTACTTATTATGTTTTCTTAAGTTACTATTAATAGAAGTTATATCTATTCCTGCATTGCGTCTATAGAAGTTAGTAGTAGATCTCTACTTTCTTAGGTTTATAGAGGTAACACTTGTCTGCTAAGTATATATCTACCTATAAGTTTAGATAGCAGCACTTATTTTAGTCTACTCTATACTTTTTTTTATTATTTTTCTAGAACTTGCAATTAAGCTTGTAGTTATAATAACACAACTTTTTATATTTTTTAGTACCTTCTACTTTTTTAGCTTCTTAGTCCTTAACCTTGTTACTAAATTATTAAAGTAGAGTTGTTAGTATATTACTTAATATTAAACTTTCTTAGCATCCTTACTAGTAATTATAATTCTTTTTTTAATTGTATATTTATTAATATAGTGCATTATTGTTCTGTATACCTAATATTAGTTATTAGCTAATTGTTTTAGCACAACTTTATTTTTAACTTTCTAATTTATTTGCCTAAGTTTGCTTAGAGTAAAAACTTTATTATCTAGTTTTTCTTGTAGTATAATTTTATAGCTGTTTATTAAGCGTGCTTTTTTGTAAACGTTTAAGTTGCTTAAGTTATTATTTAGTTCTATTTAAACTAAGTATAGCGTTCTTTATTTAATTATTCTAATTTTAATAGCTGCTTATTTAACTTATTTTTACTTGTAGTCTTAGGCAAAGTGTCTAACTTTGCTATATTAAAGATATACCTTATTATTATAACGCTTTTAGCGTTCTTTCTTAAAGAGGCTATTATGCCTTCTCTCTTAAGTATTTTTATTTTTAGCTTTTTCTTATGCCCTGCTAGTTATAATAGCGTTGCTATTTTTATTATACCTGCCGTGTTGCCTTTTTATATTAGCTAGACTAAGATAAAAGTATTTTTTTTAATTATATCTTTCCTAGAGCTAGTTGTTAATGCGTGTAGCTAGCTTAACTAACGCGTATAGTGTGTTAGACTTATTATAGTATATAAGGCTATCTTTAATATTCTTTTTTAGGCTTGCTTTAAATACTGTTTAAAGTGCCTTATTATCTTAATTAATTTATGCTTGTAGTTGCTTAAATTCCGCTGTGTATACTAATACTAACGTGGTCTACCTTAGGCAAGTAATCTTCTTTTTAGCCTAGTTCTTAGCGTCTACTTTCTTAAAAATGCGTTCTATTTTTTTATTTAAACTCTGTTAAACTTATAAACAAGGCCTATTTTTCTACTTTAACTCTCTTATGTTCTATATCAAGTAGGTAGTTATTTATATAAGTTTATATTTAGTTAAAGGCTTTATCTTTTATGTACGTGCTTACTATAAAGATCTTTTTTTAATTAGTAAAGACTTTATTATACTTACAGTATTAATGTAAGCTATTAGTATTAATATCAAAGGAGAAGAAAAATAATCTAAGCATTATATTGTTTGTATACAAGTCGTTTGTATGCAGCACTGTGTAGTGTGGGAAATCCTAAAAGTAAAAAGCAGCAGGCAAAAAGCTTTTATAAAAAAGTATTATAGGCTCCTGCTGCAGTAACGTATGTGTCCTTACCCTCCTTTTTTATCTTTATTGCAATCTTATTACTAGCTATAGGATAGCAATTGCTGTTAAATACGTTTTAATTTGTGTTGTTTTTTAGTACCTTTAGCAAATTTTTTTAACCTAAATTTTTGCTTAGTAGTCTAAGCTTTTCTGCTCTAAGCGCTTAGCGCGTAGACTTTATCTACCTACTGTTTTAATCTTGTTAACTATACACAATCCTTTTTTTTAACTTTTGCAACTAATTAGTAGAGGGTAGCTACTTTTTACTTTTTTAGAAAACTCTATTTTAACTACAACAACAACCACCACCTTTAACACCTTAAAAATAAATAAATACTTACAGTATAAATTAGTGTAAGTAAAAAATGTTTATAATTTCTTTTACTTCTTTTTATACCTCTTATGTAGTGCTATTTTAGGTTTTCTTGTAGCAATAAGTTGTTTATTTAAGGTAGCTATTAGCTAACTTAAGAGCTAATTAATTATATCTATTATAGAAACTACTTGCTGTGCTTAAATATAGGCCTATTGCCTAAGATTCTTAATCTCCTAGGCACTAGAGTTATTCTTAGTATTAAAGTTAGATGCGTTAAGCATCTTGTTGTTTTCTAACATTAGTTAACTTAGCGCAGAGAGTTTTAGACTTTAGGCTATATTATTTTAAGTAATTCCTTAGAATGCTATTATAAATCTTAATTAGGTAGCCTGTTAGTTAACTTGTCTACTAAAATTCCTAGTAGTTAAAGTGTTACATAAGGTTAGTCTACACTTATCTAGACTTAGTTTATATTAGAGCGAGGCTAATGTATAAATTAGTTTATAAAGTATTGTAAAAGTAATTTTAAGTAGAAAAGAGTTATTAATGTTAACTAAAAGTAAGTAATACTAATTTTATAAAAAAAAAATAACTAGTTAACAATTTGTGTAAGAGATAAACCATTTAAGTTAACTATAATAAGTATAATAATAAGATTTATTATATTTTTATACTTCTTACTTTTGTTCTGTGTCCTCCTGTGCCTTTTATCTAAGAGAGAGGTTAGGGAGGGCGTTAGCCTCCTTTTATGTAGTGGCCTCCTAAAGGTCCTGTCTTAGCAGGATGCTAATTGCGTAATCCCTACGCCCTGCGCGGATTATTACCTTCTAACATTGTAGCTAGTTAACCCTTAACCCTTGCTTGTACGTTAAGGAGAGAATCCTTCCTGTTACTTGTAACACTAATAATGCCTTAAGCATAACTAACTTTACTATATTAGCTTTAGACTTCTACTACATTAAGTAAGCTAACTTTTAGTTTAACTATAAATAATCTAGTAATAGCACTTCTGCTAGAATATACTTTTTAACTTTAATTTTATAATAATTTCTACACGCTTTCTTTAACAAAAACATTTAATACAGTAAAATTGTTTTAATATAATATTAATAATATAGTAAGTTAACTAATACTATTTATATAATTACTAAGTGCGTAATAATAAGTAGTACTGTAAGAAACTATTAGGCTAGTTTATAAAAATAAGAACGTAAAAAAGGAGATAAGTGTTATAAACTTAAGAAAAGAGAAGGTATAGACTATATATAAAAAATAAAAGCAAGAAAGAATTTTAAACTACTTAAATAAAGGATAAGCCTTTGTGGGCTAATAAATAACGCTACTCTACACTAGGCACGTAATCTTACAGGCCTTAGCAGAAATTCTTTATAAGCTAAGTTATATACGTCTTATAATATACTATAAAATTCTATAACGTCTTACGCATAGAATAGTATAAAATTCTATAAAATAGCATAAGATTTTGTAGAACAGTATAACACTCTCTGAGGATATAGTATTAGGCATTAAGCTTTTATAGCTTAGTATGTTTAACTTTAAGTACAATCTAAAGATTATTTAATTCTTTACCTCTCTATGTTATTACATAGTTCTACTAAACGTGCTAACACACCCTTATACTATTATATTATTCTACTAAACGTGCTAGTATAACTTTTGTCTATTGCACTTACTTATTCTAAGAGAACTAACACAAATTATCTACAGACAATTTTTACAATATTAACTAAGACTTTATTAGAGTTGCTGCTTTAGCACTTGTTAGTATAGTATTCTTTTTTCTAGCAATTAAAGCATGTAATATTATTACTATTTTTACGCTTTTTAAGTACGTCTAGTATAATAGCTACAACAAAGTATTTTTTTCTTTTTTTTATAAAAGTATTTTAGTTAGGCTAATTATGTGCAATAGGTGCTTTACGTAAATTCTATTTAGAAGTAAATTTAAGCGCAACAAAGTTTTTTCTAGTTATAAAAATTCAATAGTAGTTAGTAATAGTATGCTATAGTTTTGGCTATAGTTTTGCAAATGAATACTAGACTCTTTATACCTTAGTATATATTAGGAGTTAATTTTTAAAAATATTAAAATAAGTTATAAATAATTAAATAGTCTAGTTTTTTTACTATATATTATGCGTATACGTAGTTACTACTTTAAGGCTATAGTTAATAAAGTTTAAAAGTAAGTTAAGTATATATTAATTAAAATAGTTTTAAGTTAGCACTTTTTTTTTTACTTTAAATATATGTTTATAGTAAGTATACTAAAGCTTTTAAAAGTTTACTTTATAATTCTATATTACTTAAATTACTTTTTTATTATCTTATTTAAATTCTTATAGCAGTAGCTAAAATACTACTTTGTAAAAATAATTTAACTTATAATGTTTTTTTAAAGTTTTGCTTTAGTATTTAGCTAAGTTTTTAAGTTTTAATGCGTATTGTATATACATAGTATGTAGCGCTGTAAGTATTCTACGCGTAAAATATTATAGTTAGTACTATTAGTATATTTAAAATTTCTTTTTATTTAACCTTTTTTAGTTATGCTACTTTTGCTTTTAACTCTTGCAATTGTTGCAAAAATTAAAGTTTATTATATTACTTTTTTATAGCGTTAATGCGCTTTTAAATTATTACTAGTGCGCTTTAGGTGCATTTTTTAAGCTTTTTAGGTATAGCAGGCCTTAATAAGGTTGAAGGAAGGGTAGAGAGTTTAGATATAGCAAGGCTCTAGCTTTCTTAATTACCTTAAGTGTTAGACCGCATTAAAGGAGCTATATCTAGACTATTAGCTTATAGGAGAGGTATTATTCTGTAAGAGGTAGCTTTAAGCAATAGTACTTGCTTTACACTATAGAAAATAGTAAGAGATAGCTCTAAAATAATAACGTGTGTATATTTTAAGAAATAATACCTGCTAGTCTCCTTGCAGGTAAATAGCAGCTTATAAGCACAATTGCCCGTAGGGAAGCTAATAATAATCGAACTTAGCAGAACCAGCTATTACACAACTATCTGTAACATAGGGCTATATAGCTTAAACTAAACAAATAGGCTTGCTATATAATTCTGCATAATCTGCACTATTAAAAGTAGAGCCTAAAATTAAATTAATAGGCTCTAGTAATGCAGATTAGGGGGGTAATAATAATAGCAAAAGATTTACTTTAGAATATATATATCTGCTACAAATTAATATGTTTTTTTGCGCTATTTCTTAGCTATTAAAGTTGCAACTAACAGTAGCTTTATTAAGCATAAAGGCTAAGTTTATAGCCTATAAAGAAGCAACTAAACAGAGTATTTATTTATCTTAGTTTATTAATAAGATAAAGCAGCTATTCTAAATTAAATTGTTAGAAGCTGCTATAATTTATTCTAACAGCCAAAGCGCAATACAACTGTTAAAAAATTATGTCTACTATGCTAGAACAAAGCATATTAATATACAATTCTACTTTATACGCGAGAAGGTAGAAGCAGGATAAATTAAGCTAGTATATTAAAATACAAGCTACTTACTAGCAGATAGTCTTACAAAAGCTACAAGTTCTAATAAAGTTAGAGATTTTTTACTAGGTGCAAATCTAGTTAATATATCTTAAATTACTAGCAAAACAGCTTCTTAGCTTAAGGGGGCGTATTAGAGATTGAGCTACTTAGCTGTTTCTCTACAGGATCTAGGTGCTCAAAATTACACCTAGAATCTACAATTAACCTATAATTAATTAATTACTAGAAGCTATTACGCTACTAGTACTAATGATTATTGTTATTAATTAATCTACAGCAACTACGCAATCTATTACGTAAGATTACATAAGATTGCAAGATATTATATTATTTACTACGCAAGCTATTGCGTAAGTACAGATCTTTCTAAAATGTAAGTAATAGGTATATATAGACTGTAGTTTAGCTTGTAGTTAGAAGAAGAGAGAGTTAAGAGAATTACAACATTTAATTAAGTAGTTGTACAATACAATAATAAGACTTAAATTACTCTCTTCTCCTAGTCTCTATATTTTTTTCTCTTATTCTTATTGTTCTACATCCGCCTCCTTCTTAATCTCTAACAAGTTATAAGCCTAGATTAGGCTACCTCTAAGTCTACTATAAACAAGTAGAAGGCAGAGACCTCTACCTCTAAGTTAATAGTAGAACCAGCAACTAAGCCTTAGAGATTAAATCCGCAATACTTTATACTATAGAAGAGAGTAAGAGATAGCTTAAAATAATAGCATATATATATTTTAAATAATAATACTTAAGGGTATCCTTATAAGTAAAAAGCATCTTATATGTACAATTACAGGTAGGCAAGCTAACAATTAGCAAGCTTAGCAGGTTTAGCTAATACACAACTATTTATAACACTAAGCATATAAAATTAAATAGAAAGACTTTCTAAAGCCCACTTAGCATAACGCTAAAGACTACTTTAATTGTTATAATGCTAAACTCTTTTACTAGAAATATTTTAACAAGCCTACTCCCCTAGATCTTGCTATAATTCTTAATTACACCTTTTTCCCTAAAGACGTAGGCGATAGGCAAGATAAATGCGCTAGCGCTAATAAAGACTTAACGTAAAAGCTTAAAAGCCTACATACGTAATAGCAAGGGCTAATAAAAAAAAACCCCTTTTAAACCAATAAACTTTACGCTATTAATGCCTGCCTTACTACAATTGTTAACAAGCGCTATAGTTAGTTATTTACTAATTATATAAGCTGCACTTACAATAGCTAACCTATTGAGAGTTAGTACTTAAAAAATACATTTTTTTTATATAGTATAGAAACGCTATTTGTCTTAACTTTTGCAGTCTAGAGTTAAGGTAGTAGAAAATAGCTTAGAAGTGCGCGTTTTTTGTATAAGGATCTATATAAACATGTGTAGCTTTTAATAAACTATAAAGCAGATTTAAAAAGATTGTAAGGTTTAGTAGTTTATATAAGACTTCTTTTTATTTATTTTTCTAAATTGTAATTTTATTTTTATTTTCTTTTGTACTAGCAACTATAGCTAGAGGACTAGCTACCTCTTTTTTTAAGAAGGGGCACATATAAAAACATAGCCTCTATCTACTTACTAGTATATACTTTATAATTAGTTCTATACACTTTAAGATATGTAGCTAGAGATAGAGGCCTACCTTACTACTTAGCAAGCACTAGTACTAGTTAGGTATAGCACTAGGCTTAGCGCCTACTAAGCTAGCACTAGCTCTTTTTCCTTTACTATATAGCTGCTTACATACTTAGCCTCTTCTAGGTCTATGTCTGCTATTCTCTACTCTAAATACAAGCTATCTTTTAACTAGCCTCCCTTCTATGCGTAAAGTCTGCCTTGCAATAAGTACTACCTTTAATACCTTAAAAATAAATTCCTAGCTTTTATTTTTCAGTTAGCTGTTAGAGCTCTAAATTTAAGCTAAGTTAAGAATATTAATATAGATAAACACTTAGTATTTATTAGTTTATCTTCTTCTAGCTAGACTAATAATAATATAGATCTAGCCTGGCTTAAAAAGGTTTTTAAGAGAGAGACTAGATAGAAAGCTTATTTAGGATACTAATTACTTCTTCTTAATAGCTATAGATTTTATCTAATTTTAAATTCTATTAATTACTATAACAACTATAAGATCTTATTAGCTGCGTTTTTATTTATTTTACTTATACGCTTTAACTACTTAATATTAAATTATTTAAGCTTTTCTTAACTGCCTACTTAACTAAGCTTTTACTTTATTTTTTATAAAAGCTAAGGGATTTTACTAATAGTAAAAAGAGACTTTTTTCTCTTTTTTTAGATAGCCTAAGATACTACTTTTTAAAAGGAGACTATTAGAAAGTCTTTCTAAGTAACTAGAGTCTATCTACTTATTTCTAAAGTTATCTTTTAAAGATTCTATAAGAAAGCATTTAGTTTAAATAAATTCTTAATTTCTATACTTAGTAAAAATAATTAGCTTAAAATAGAGACTCTTTGTGAAAATTGTCTAAAGATAATCTAGGGTTAGTTCTTGTAGGATAAGTAAGTGCAATAGACGAAGGTATACTAGCATAATTAGTAGATTAATGTAATATTACGAGGGTAGTGTTAGCACGTTTAGTAGAACAATATAAATAATATAAAGGGGTTAAGAATTAAGTAATCCTTAGATTAACATATAAGTTGAACATAATAAGCTGTAAGGGCACATTGCCTATTACCACATACTAGGCGATAGCCTTTAATAGTTGTGATCGCTCCTAGTAATAGTTATAGTAGTTGTAATCGCTTCTAGCGATAGTGCGCGTGACCTCCTATTAATAGTCCTTAGCGTAGTAATTAGTTACGTAACTACTTACTGTAGTAGCCTTACAGGTTAGCTGTTTAGTTCTTAGTTTGTTAGTTATAGTTGTTCTCTATAAAACTTAGGTTTGTAATTAGGTTATAACACTCTTATACGCTGTTTAGTGCAAGATTAGATTATTAAAAAGGTAAAAAAGATTTGTTAAAGTCTCTGCTATATCTTAGCTTAAAATAGTATTTTTTATAAAGAGATTTAAGGCTTAAAAAAGGCTTTATTTGTTAAAAAGACACACTAAAAGAAGTGCTATACTTTCTATCTTAATAATCTTTTAGAGCACTATATTAGTGCTATTTTTTAGTTGCCTAGGAAGGTCTGTTAGGCTTAGGACAACAAGGTAGTTTAATAATATAAATAATAACTACTAACGTGTTTTCTAGGTTAGTAGCTAACCTAGTATGTAGCTAAGCAAACATTAAGCGCGACACCTGCGCTTTAACTTTGCGCATTACAAACACAATATATTAAAAAAATATAGTAAGCTAATCTATTCTTTAGACTTGTTACTATTCTTAAAATTTTCTATTTCTACCTTATAAGTGTGAGAGTTGTATCTTTTCTCACTATAACATTTGCAGTGCGTTACACTGCGCACCTTACGCATAAGTCTTTTGCTAGCATTATAACTACTACTATTCTTCTTAGTAATTAAGTTACTTACTTTTTCTACTATTAAGATCTTTTTTATTTATATATACTTTTGTTTTTTTAACTAATAATTTATAAGTTTATTAATTGCGCTTTGTATACGCGCTTGTTTTTTTTATAACAATACTATATTATGTGCAATTTGCTGCGCGCCTTTACTTAGCTAGTAAATCTTTTTATTTAATAAGCTTTTAAAGAACTTATAACAATTTTAAATTCTTTATTAAATAAGTATAGCCTGCGCCTTAATTTTGTAGGTATTAGTTAGTGTCTGCGCCTTTTATACAGCCTGCCTTAGTAGTAATAATTCTAGTTTATAACTTTATATTAAGTTTTACAGGGAGGTAACAGAAAAAACGTAATTAAAAAAGTAATTGTTTTTTAAGCTTTATAATTCGATAAGTAGAAGGGCTATACTAAAAAGAGTAAGTAATTTAAAAAGCCAAGAACTTCCTTTTTAAGTTACGCTGCTTAGTAAGCTACTTAGTCAGCACGGCCGCCACTGAATTTCCGCCCAAATCAAGAGAGAGAAAAAAATTAAAATAAATTTCTGTATTACCTTTTTGTAAATGTATCAAAATCGCTAAAAACTATAAATTTTTAAACAAGACTAGTTAATCTCTTTAGTGTAAGAGTTTTAGAGAAGTACTAAAAAAACTACCTAGTTACAATTAAAGGCCTATTTTTGAGATTTATGTAGATAATATTATAAAATAGCTTGCTAACACTTAGTAAGCTAGCTTATAGCTACCCTAGTAGCTTAGTACTACTATAGCTAGTGTAATAGCTTCGGCCTTTTAAGACAACCTTTTAATGTGACTACATATTTTGTAGACACCTTTTTAGTAAAAAAAGATTTATTGCTAACAATAAGTATCTAGGCTTATGCTCCCTTGTTTAGTATTGCTAGCACGCAATTAGTGTGTCGCATGTTTAAACAGAAACAAAAATACGCAATCCCTCTAACTAACTCTCTTAACTAATAACTATTTACTGCTAACTATTTACTGCTAACTATTTACTGCTAACTATTTACTGCTAACCGCAACTTCTGTCGTCTTGTTACTATCTTGGCAGTGTTGCAGTTGCGGCGTTTAGTGCCTATTCTTAGATGTAAATAAACAACAACAGCATTACTATCTATGCACAGCTTTTCTATTTCTAAAGGCAACTTACAAAATCTTCCTACTTATTAGTTTGTTTTAGCTACTTAATAGCTGTTTTAACACGCTTTTACTTCTTATAAAGCTACTTTTAAGTTTCTTTACTAAAGTTGCATTTGCGTAGAAAAAGATTACTAAAGTAATACACCTTTACTGCACTAAGACTATTAATATGCGCAGTGTATATAGTGTACTAGCTAAACTAGCCTTTTATAGTCCTTATTATAACTTTAACATTTATAATACTAGACGTATTAAAAATGTCTTAACTACAGTTATATTCTAACCTCTACACTAACTTAACTACTATAGAGACTATTGCTACTAGCTTCTTTTTAACTAACAGAGCTTTGTAATTTACTACTATAGCTTCTAGTATAGTAACTTAGTAAGGTCTAACTTTACTTAATATAAGCTATTAGTCTTTATGTTAAAGAGAAAAAAAAATAGTTTAAGCAGTATATTATTTATATGTAAGTTGTTTGTATGCAGTACTATGTAGTATAAGAAATTCTAAAAGTAAGAAGTAGTAGGTAAAGAGCTTTTATAAAAAAGTATTGCAGGCTCCTACTGCAGTAACGTATATATTTTTACTTTTCTCCTCTATCTTAATTATAATCTTGTTGCTAGCTATAGGCTAGCAATTGCTGTTAAACAGGTAGAGGGTAGCTGCTTTTTACTTTTTTTAGAAACCCTATTTTGACTACAACAACAACCACCACCTTTAACACCTTAAAAATAAATAGCTAGTGTAAAGTATAACTATTAAATACTTTTAGTAGAATCTAACTCTCTTCTAGTATTGTAATTTTGTTATGTTAAATATCCTATTACTTTAGTATTATAACTGTACTAAGTAGTTAACTTATATTAATTAAGAACTAATTCTAAGTCTATATTTTAAAGTTCTTTAAGTTTCTACTTAGTATAATTATAATAATTATAAGGTCTCTTTTATGTTTAAAGAGAGCTTTTTCTTTAAAATTTATCTAACATACATATCTTGTTTTAGCAAGTTCTATAAGATTTTTATAAGAAATTTATATTTATTCTACTTTTGTAAGTTTTTGTTTAATTTTCTAGTAATTTTAATAAAGTTTATGTTAGGTAATTTTTAAACATTGTAAAAGATCTTAGTATAACAGCTTAGTTTAAGCGCAAAAGGAAGTATAATAGACTTTTTTGTTATACAATTTAATTTAATGTACTTACTAATACTTTTAAAAAGATTCTTTAGTATGTTACTATTTAAGGTAATAAGCTTATTTAATATATAAATACTATTAACTTGTTATCTAAAATAGAATAAACTCTAAGCTATAAAGAAAATGCTATAGAAAAACTAATTAAAAAAGAGTAAATAAACATAATATACTTTAAGCTTACTAATATATTACGTAATTAGCGCTTATATACGCAACCTCTATTTCTAACACCCTTTTATTATACTTAAAGTAATTAAGATACTACTCTCTATAACCTGCTTACATACTGCTTACGTAACCTTATTAAACATAGTTTTTTATTAGCAATTTTCACACTTTCCAAAAAAAGTTATACTAAAATTCAATTTACCTTTTTTTTCTCTCTTAATTTGAGCCAAACTGTAGGGTCAACCGTGCTGACTTAGCAGCTTACCAAGCATTTTATCTTAAAGAGGAAGTTTTTAGCTTTTTTAATCACTAACTCTTTTTGGTATAGCTCTTCTACTTATTGAATTATAAAGCTTTTAAAAAAATAACTTTTTTGATTTCTTTTTTATTTTGTCACCCCTCTGTAATAAAACAGTTTATAAGTTATAGAGGACTAGGCTAGCACCATTAAAGCTTACTTTAATATTCTTTACTATTAAAGACTAGTTAAAAGCTAGTTTAAATACTTAAAAAAAAGTTTTTTTACTAATAAAGTAAATGCAGTTACGTGCTAAAACTAAGATCTAGTTACTATACTTACGCTTTAATAGCATGAAATAGCTAATATTAAAAGGCTATAGTAGATGCAACAAGTGTAGAAGAGTATAAAAAAAAATTCTATTTATAAAGATTCTAGAATTTAAGTAAGCTATAACTCTTATAGCTATTTATAATAAGTAGTTAGTATATACCTATAGCGCTCTACTTTATATACTTATTAAAATGCTTTAACTAGGCAAAAGTAGGTTAGTTATTAGTCTAGCTATTAGGACTTACTTTAAAAATTTAATTATAAAGTAGATTCTTAAACTAGACGTTAATAAGTACGCTTCTGATAAAAAAAATAAAAAGAGAATGTAAGTACTTTACAGTACCTACGCCTTAGATAATAGTAACTTACTTATAGTTACTTAGCTAAATTCATTTTTTTTTCATTCTTTTAAGCTTATAATATGTCACGGATAGATGCGTGTTAGCGGGATCCGCTAAACTCGCTTATTGTTAGCTTGCCCACCTGCAATTGTGCTTATAAGGGGCTCCTTACCCGCAAGAATACTAGCAGGTATTATTGCTTAAAATATATATATGTTATTATTCTAGAGCTATATCTTACTATCTTCTATAGTGTAAAGCAAGTACTATTGCTTAAAGCTACCCCTTACAGAATAATACCTCCTCCTACAGGCTAATTGTCTTAAGATAGCTCTCTTAACACAATCTAATACTTAATGTAATTAAAGAAGCTAAAGCCCTGCTACATTTAAACTTTTTAATTTTCTTTAAACTTTATTAAGGCCCGCAACGCCTAAAGAGCCTAGAAAGTGTACTTAGAACACACCTATAATGCTTAAGGAGCGCATTAACTCTGCAGAGAAGCAACGCAATAAACTTTAATTTTTATAATAATTATAAAAGTTAGAAGAAAAATTAGTATAGCTAAAAGAAGTTAAATAAAAAGGAATTTTAAATATACTAACACTACTAACTATATTATCCTATTCGTAAAATACACTTAAAGGAACACTTACTACGCATGTGTAACGCGTGTTAAAATCTAAAAACTTAGCTAAATACTAGAGTAAAACTTTTAAAGAATATTGTAAGTTTACTTATTTTTATAAAGTAGCGTTTTAGCTACTACTACAGGAATTTAAAAAAAATAATAATAAAGTAATTTAAGTAATATAATATTTTAAAGTAAACTTTTAAGAGCTTTAGTATACTTACTATAAGTGTTTTTTTAAAGTAAAAAAAAAAGTGCTTACTTAAAACTACTTTATTTATTATATACTTAACTTATTTTTAAACTTTATAAACTATAGCCTTAAAGTAGTAACTACATATATGCATACTATATAGTAAAAGAACTAAACTATCTAATTATTTATAACTTATTTTAATATTCTTAAAAATTAACTTCTAATATATACTAAGGCACAAAAAGTCTAGCACTTATTTATAAAACTAAGGCTTAAACTATAACACGTAATTACTAACTACTATTAAATCTTTATACCTTAAAAAAACCTTATTATACTTAAATCTATACTTAAATAGAATTTGCGCGAAGTACTTATTATATATAATTTACTTTACTAAAGTACTTTTACAAAAAAAAAACTTTTTTTTAGCTACTATACTAGACGCACTTAAAAAGTATAAAAATAATAGTAATGTTATATGCTTTAAGTGCTAGAAGAAAAGACACTATGCTAACAAGTGCTAAAGTAGCAACTCTAATAAGGTCCTAGTTAATATAAACTAAATAAGAAAAAGTTAAGCCTTGCTATAAACCTAGAGTTAGTAAAGCGCGTGCTAATAAATATTTTACTAAAGATATAGCGCGTGTGCTACGCACGTTTAGTAATTATAGCAAAAAAAGAACTTAAAGTTATTTTAGACTTACAAGTAAATATTAGCTTTATTACTTAAAAAATAGCTATAAAAATAAATTCAAAACTTATTTAGAATATAAAACTTTTCTACTTAAGTTAAACTAGACTCTAAAGGCAGAACACATATACAGCATATTAGCTTTAGCTACGCTTAATAAATAATAATAGCATAAAGCGTATTATAAAGGTTACTACGTATAGAGTAGACAAAGAAGGCGCACTACTATTACTTAGTAATTTCTTTTTAAGTTAAGAAGGTATTTATATTAACTATAGAAAGTAAATGTAGTGTTAGGGATATACAAGAGCAAATATTAACTTATTAACTACTAGGGTATTTTTAAAAGACGCAAAACTTATAAAGTTAAAAGCTTACTTCTTAAAAGTACTTTAAAGTAATAGCGCAAGTATTAAGCCTAAAGTATATATACTAAATTTATTTATAGCACAAGTATAGCGTATACTTGATATATTGTAAGATTAGACTAATGTTTTTAATAACAGAGCTACTAAAACTCTTTTATAACTAAAAAGCTTAAATTACGTAATCTTTATTTCATAAGATAAAAAACCTTCTTATAATCCTCTCTATACTCTCTTTTCTTGTAAGCTTTAAGTGCTCTGCAAATATATTAAGAAAGCACTAAAAAAAAATCTACTATAGCACTAGCTTTACAGGCGCTCTAATATTATTTTTACTTAAGAAAAGTAAGATCTTTTGCTTTTGCGTAAATTATTAAAGTCTTAATACTGTTATAAGAAAAAATTGTTGCCTACTTCTTTTAATTAAAAAGACACTAGACTACCTGTTAAGTGTATGCTACTAAACTACACTAGATCTTAAAGACGCCTACTATTGTCTAAGGATTAAGGCAGGAGATAGGTAGAAGACTACTTTTAAGACATAATATAGACATTTTAAATATCTTGTTATGCTTTTTAGGCTTACAAACGCCCTAGTAAGTTTTTATGCCTATATTAATAAAGCTTTAAAAAGGCACTTAGATTATATTTATATAATTCATCTAAATAATATTCTTTTCTACACTTACAATAATAAAGAGGGGTGACAAAAAAAAAGAAATCAAAAAAGTTATTAATTTTAAAGCTTTATAATTCTATAAGTAGAAGAGTTATACCAAAAAGAGTTAGTGATTTGAAAAGCCAGAGCTTCCTCTTTTAGATACAATAGTTATTAAGCCGCTTAGTTAGCACAGTTAACCTTGCAATTTCGCTCAAATTAAGAGGGGGAAAAAAGTAAAAATAAATTTTAGTATAACTTTTTTTAGAACGTGTGAAAATTGCTAATAAAAACTATATTTAATAAGGTTGCGTAAGCACTATGTAAGCAGGTTATAGAGAGTAGTATCTTAATTACTTTAAGAATAATTAAAGGGTATTAAAAATAGAGGTTACTAACATAAGCGCTAATTACGTAATATATTAGTAAGCTTGTAGTATATAAAGTCTATTTACTTATTATAACTTACTTTTTCTACAGCATCTTCTTAATAGTTTATAGTTTACCTTAATTTAGATTATAATTTTAAAGCATACATATATTATATAAGCTAATTACCTTAAATAGTAATATGCTAAAGAATCTTTCTAAAAGTATTAGTAAGTACATTAAGTTAAATTATATAAAAAAAAAAGCTTTTTTACTTCTTTTTACGCTTAAACTAGGCTGTTGTACAGAAGACTTTTACCATATATAAAAACTACTTAATATAAACTTTATTAAAATTACTAGAAAATAAAAAAAACTTTAAAAAAGTAAAATAAATTTAAATTTCTTATAGAAATCTTCGAAAACTTGCTAAAACGAAATATTTATATTAGAGAAAATTTAAAGAAAAAGCTCTCTTTAAACCTAAGAGAAACCTTATAATTATTATAATTATACTAAGTAGAAACTAAAAGAACGTTAAAATTTAGACTAAGAATTAGTTCTAAATTAATATAAGTTTACTACTTAGTACAGTTATAATACTAAAGTAATAGGATATTTAACATAACAAAATGACAATACCGTAAGAAAGTTAGATTCTACTAAAAGTATTTAATAGTTATACTTTACACTAGCGAGCTATAGGCTAGCTTACTAAGTGTTAGTAAGCTATTTTATAATATTATCTACATAAATCTTAAAAATAGGCCTTTAATTATAACTATGTAGTTTTTAACAATACTACTCTAAAACTCTTACACTAAAGAGAGTAACTAGTCTCGTTTAAAAATTTATAATTTTTAGCGATTTTTATACGTTTAAAAAAAAGTAATACAGAAATTAATTTTAATCTTTTTTTCTCTCTTGATTTGGGCGGAATTGCAGAGGCGGCCGTGCTGACTGAGTAGCTTACTAAGCAGTGTAACTTAAAGAGAAAGTTCTTGGCTTTTCAAATCACTAACTCTTTTTGGTATAGCCCTTCTACTTATAGAATTATAAAGCTTCAAACATAATTACTTTTTTGATTACTTTTTTTTTGTCACCCCTCTGTAATATTGTGCTATACTAGTGTACTATACGCGCTGTACTTAACTTTTTACAAAGAGTAGAGTTATATATAAATTTTAAAAAGTACATATTTGCTTTAAACAAAGTTTATTTCCTAGAATTTATTATTATAAGAAGCAGTATTTGCGTAAATGTAGCGCGCGTTACTATTATTAAGTAATAGCCTACACCTACTACTATTTAAGAGCTGTAGTTCTTTCTAGAATTTACAAATTCTTATTAGCGTTTTATTAAAAACTATGCTGTAGAAATAGCACCTTTTACAAATATTTTAAAAGGGAAATAGGCTTTTTACTAAAATAACAATACACATGCTACTTTTATAAGGCTAAGGTAACACTTTATATATGCGCCTATTTTGCGCTACTTTAAAAATTCACGTATAATTTATATTAAAATAAATGCCTTAACTTTTACTATGTTAAGTATATTATCTTAACTCTTTAAAGAGAAAAAGTAGCATTTTATTATATTTTACTTACAAAAACTATAAAATGCTAAGCTAAACTATAAAGTGTACAACTTTAAACTTTTAGCTATTATTTAAAGTTTTAAAAATAGTAACACTACTTAAAAAGCGCTTAACACACTATTTAGGTATTAATAAATTATAACAACTTGCGTACTTTACGCGCTGTATAAAAGCTAAACTAGCGTTAAGTATACTAAGCTTTACATTTAGAGGCTTTTAATTTTAAAGTTAAATACTGCTTAGAGCGTACAAACTTTATAGACAAACTATTAAAAAGAGTAAATTGTAAATAAGAGAACTTATTATTAAGTTAACTATTACTTATACTATAAAATTAAGTTTTAGCAAGAGTAAAATATAGTAAAATAGAAAGTTTTATAACTAAGCATAGCTAAAAAGGCGCATATAAGACGTATATAGCTAACATTTATAAAATAAAAAGTATCTAAACTGCTAGTGCTATAAAGTACATACTATGTATAATATGCTCGTTAGCTAAAGTATTAGTTAGTAGCAAACCTATAATAGTAGAGTTAGAAGCTTTAATAAATAAACTACGCTAGTTATAATAGAAAGACGCCTTCGCCTTATAGTAGGTTGTAGACTCTATATAAGCAGTATATACTTAAAATAGTAGCAGCGCGTAAGTTTAGCGTGTTAACAATAAAGAAGTTTTAAAATATAAAAGTAGAATTTACATTCTACTAAAACAAGCTATTAAGTATAGAATTTTATTATAAAATTATAACACGTGTATAGTAGGTTATTTTAGTATACATAAAACGCATAAGCTTATTAGCAGGCTATATTACTAGCTAGAGCTAAGCTATAATATTCAAAATTACGTGAAAACCTATGTAGTATACTAAGAAAGCAAGGCTCTAAAATATAGCAAATATAGTTAGTTATTACTATTACTTATTTTAAAAAAAAAATTTAAAGAAGTAAGCTTTAATTTTATTATAAAGCTACTAATAGCAAAAAATAGTTTAGGCTGCGTGTTTAATACAATTCTTATAATTATTAATTGCTTTTTAAAGATAGTAATTTATATACCTATATTAAAAATATAAAATGCAAAATAGTTTGTAAAATTTTACTTTAAATATATTAATATAAAGTATAAAATTTAAAAAAGTATTGTATTTAATTGTAGTTTAATTTTTACTTTAGCATTTTAAACAGAAATATGCTACTAAATATAAGTAAAGCACAGGCTAAGCACAGCCTTCTACTTATAAATAATTAAGTAAACTAAACGCTAAAACTAAATAATAAAGTAATACCTAAAGACGTTTGCCTTAAAGAAACAAAACAATTAGGTATTACTTCTACTAACTACATAATTTGCATATAATAACTCTATTTATAAATTAATAAAAATAACCCCTTTTTACGTAGTATATAGTAAGTATTTATTACTTACGTTGCCTCCTAAAGATAGTAGGCTAGAAAAGGAAGTACTAGACGCTGTAAATAGAGTGCAGCGCATGTATAGCGTATATGTAATAGTAAAAAAACACTTTTTAACAGTATAAAAATACTAACGCTAATACTATAACAAAAAATATAAACTAAAGATCTCCTGCTATAAAAACTTAGTTTGCCTTAGCACAAAGAACGTTAGCCTAGCCTACTAACTTAGTAAGAAGCTTTCTAGTAAGTTTATAAGATTATTTTAAGTATAAGAAGTAGTTAAAATATAGGCTTACTAACTATAACTACTACTTTACTATTACATTTATAATGTTTTCTATGTTTCTTTACTAGAGCAATAGGGATTGCGTAGTAGTTAAGAAGATAATACTTAGGCACTAAAAATTAGCTTTAAAAGTAAAAAGATCTAGAAAGTTGAAAAAATATTAAAGTGATAAATTAAGAATAGCTAGTTAGAATATTAGTTGTAATAGGAAAGTTATAATAAATTATAAAATACTTAGACTCTAGTATTATAGTTATAAAATATAGAAGAACTAATTAAGAAATATAAGCATAAATAAGAATTATTACATTTTAAGCATGCTAAAAGAGTGTACTAAATATTATTGTTGCGCTTTTAAGGCGCAAAAAATTAAGTATTTAAAAAAAACAAAATTAAAATTATAAAAGTTAACTACTTCTACTTATTATTATAAATTTTTTTACTACTACTACCTATCTTATTATTACTACTACTTTTAGTACTACTATTATAAGCGCTACTTACGCTAAAACTGCGCCTTAGCAGTAGCTTGTTATTGTTACTTAAGCTCTTATTATTATTATTATTATTACTAGCAGGACTAATAATCCTAGCTATATAACTAGCAATTAACTTAAAAGCAGCTGCTATACAGCGCTACTTTACTAAGATTAAGCTTAAAAAATAAGGCAAAAATATTAGTAACTAAGTAAAAACTTTTAAAAAAGTACTAGTATGCGTAGTAATATAGTAGTAGTTAAATAGCTTAAAGTTAAATTAGCGCTAGTAGCGCGTAAGCTTAACACTAGTAGTAATAATAGTAGAGTCAGTCTTTAAGGTGTTAGCATTAGTAAATATAGTATTAAAATAAAAGTAAAGTAAAAATGAATAATTTAAACGCTTATTAAGCGCCTTAAGAACTTATTTAAATTAGCTAAAGCGCAGTTAACAAAATAAAAAAACTTACTTTAGTATAACTACTATAGTTGCCTTTAGCACAATAGTTGTAATAATAATACTTAGTTTTTTTATAAATTTATTTTTACTTAGTAATATTTTATATACAACATAGGCAAGTTGTATATAAAGTAATAAAATTAATAGCTTTTTTAAGTATACTAAACTTATACAGCTAAGCATCTTATAAGTAGAACTTTTTAATATACTTAGAATTTAGATAGTAGACTATAATAAAAATTAAAGCTTAGTATTAAAGTATATAAAAAGTATACTAATATTACGTATTAAGTGTGTTAAGCAAAATAAGAGCTACAAAGAATGTACTAGAAATTCTTTTTATTACTATAGCAAATATTACTTTATATAAATTACTTATAATAATTATATACTCTTACTTTTACCTTTAAAATTTTTAAGAAATAAACAAATAGAATTTAAAAGTTACTATAATAATGCTATAAAACTTAAACTATAAAGCTTGCTATATATTTAACTTATAAGTAATACGCGTCTTAAGTATATATAACTTATGCGTAGAACATGCTCTTTGCTAAGCTATCCTTATATATAATTTAGAAGTTTTAAGTTAAGGCTGTTAGGACGCTAGGCTAAAGGAGGAGGCTCTGTTACAGATAGTTGCGTGCTAGCAGGATCTGCTAAACTTGCTTATTGTTAGCTTGCCTACCTATAATTGTGCTTATAAGGGGCTCCTTACCTGCAAGGATCCTAGCAGGTATTATTGCTTAAAATATGCACACGTTATTATTCTAGAGCTATCTCTTACTAACTTCTATAGTGTAAAGCAAGTACTATTGCCTAAAGCCACCCCTTACATAATAACTATTTATAATAAAATTTTACTTATTATAAAACTAGTTTTATTAAAGTTATAAGTATTATTATTTTTAATTCTTTACTTTTATTTTATTGCCTGTACTAAGCTAAACTAGCGCTTAATAAGCGCTAGATCTTTATAAGTAGCACGCTAGTAATTATATAGCTAGCTCTAGCGCGTATAAAGCTTAGAAGTTTTCTTAATAAACTTATTAACTTAGTTTTTTTTTAATAAGCTTACTACCGCGCTTATATAGTAGTTTATTAGCTATTTCTTAAATAGTAGCTTTTGTAGAGGCAAATTCTCTTATAAACTTATTAAGAATATACTTTATAATAGCTTTCTTTTTTAATATATTTATGCGCTTTATATATACTACCTAGTTACATTACGTGCGTTTCTTGTTATATTATTAGGCTAGCATTTTTTAAAAAATATTATATAGCTTTGTAGCTTAATTAATGCTTTAAACGCGTCTTGTATTAAGATTAAAGATAGCAAGCTGTATATTAGCTTTAGTATAAGACAAATAACGCGCTTGTGGTTAAGACATAACGCGAAGTTGAAGCGCAGGTGTCGCGCTTGGTGTTCGCTTAGCCACATACCGGGTTAGCTACTAACCCGGGAAACACGTTATAACTTTAAAAAGCTAAAAGTTCTTCCTTAAAAGAGTAAGCTTAATTATATAAGGCTTAACAAGCTAAGGAGAGGCGTGTTAAGAGGGAGAGGCTTAAGAAGATAAGGCAGAAAGAGAAGGCTAAAAAGGCATCTAAAAAGAAGCGTTAGAAATTAGCTTGCGACGCTTAAAAAGCTATATAACTATCTTAAAAGAGTAGAGCCTAAGGCTTTACAAGCCTTTACCTAAAAGTAAAAATATTAAAAACGTGTTATTGTTAATTTATTTTATGTTGAAGCTGAGGTAGCTGCACTAGCTGCCCTAGCGCGCACTACCCGCCGCGGGCGTAACGATAACTTACTAAGTAAATATAAGTAGTACAAGTTGATCGTAATACTATATATACTCTAACTCTATAAAATCTCGCGATACTAGCTATTGGTGGTGGCTCTACAGCCTCATTTTTCTGAAATCTTAGTTTGGTGGGGTGGCTCAAAACTCGAACTGGCTTAAAACGCGCACGGACACGGTACCGCGCTCGGCCCCACTGCGCTGCTCCAATCACCTTGGTGCCGTATCAGGACCCTTATCTATCACCTTATCTCTCGGTACACTTCTACGACCTTCTTTAACTCCGAGTATCCTCAAATGATACAAACCCTGTAACCTACCAACACCCACTCGAAATACAGGCTTGAAATTCGCACACTGACCTCTCACCGCGCATGCGAGATGGACCACCACTATCATCAGCCCATCTGGCCTTTACTGGAAGGCGCTTTCGACTACATGATGAATCTGGCCAGCGAGCTTTGGACGATGATCTGGACACCAGCCGAGCAACCGCGTATGCAGCCAGTGAGCGCGAAAGCTACGTACGTCTATCAGGAAGAAGTCGAATCGACGGCTGCTAGCTTGGATGCAAAGTGGTCTGCGAAACTCAGCAATTCTTGCGCAGCCGAGGAACCGAAAGCTGGAAGTTGAGATCCCGGTGCAAACATGTATGTGGAAAGATTGAACTTTGTTTGGTGATGGGTGGCATCTGTACAAACAATTTCATGTGCTAACGTGATACTTGGGAAAGCTTAGCGTCGTGATTACAGCTATACGAATGGTCAAAGGCAGTCGGAGATAGTTTGGAGCTGAAGGCGAGTCAGTATGAAAATCGGGGGCGAATGACAGCAGGTTTGCTGACCAGTCAGAAGGGTACCAAACTCGACATCCTATGCGAATGCAGATTAGGTGATTAGCACAGTAAGCGATGGTGCTGCTGCTAATTGAAGGTGCGGACAGCGCTACCTATTCTCGATTTCAATATTAGAAGAGATGGCGGTAAATATACATAGAGATGCGAGGCATGATGCTGGCGTTGCACGGGAAAAAGGGTCTGTGGTGGGATTGTAGCCCTCACACATACGAGATACTCAAAGTATTCACAGTACCTGTATAATTGCTAATGACGAATGATAGTTGGAGACGAAGCAGCGGCGATACGTGTTATGCACATTCACTTATGTCTTATTCATAGTCCTTGAGGCCAAAGCCTCGTGGGTTCACCCTTGAATGAAACAGGATGGTAGGGAGGAAGCATCACCAACAGCAGCGACTTGGAAAGTGTTGGTTTTGCGTAACGCCTATCATGCCATTTCCCGCGTTGACGCCGTTCCAACGTTGTTTGCAATTCTTGGTAAGAGTCTTGGGCATGTAGGTAGCCTCTTTTGCAAGTGGACCTTCCAATTGTTTGCCGCTGACGCACGCGCCATCTGTGACTTCCTCTCCAGACCACGCGCTTCTCTTGCTCTCACTCCGCGAAGCCATCAATGGGATGTACTCGTAACTCTATCCAGGTCCTCGCCTTCCTCTAAACTTATTCCTAAGCTCTCCGGAAATCTCGGCTTACATCTAACAAGGCTTTTGAGATGGCTTCAGTGCAGCAGCCAGCGCAACGCGCTTGGATGCTACCACTGGCGGCGTCGAACACCACCAAACCACTCGCTATCGCTCTCGCTACATATCCAATACAAGAAGTAGGTCCCGCAGTAGTTGTCGTCGTATTCGTTGACCATACTGATACCAATCTGTAGGCATTAGTATCGTTCTTGACACCCGACGATCTTATCATCCTGACCCTGACATCTCAGACTCTCCATGGCCACATTCGCATGGAAGACACGAATGCAAGGGCCAATCTTCTCTCCAAAACCATGTGTCCCGGAATCGGCCACTACCTTCGGCTTAGTCGTCATTGCCCCTGTCCTGCAAAGTCGTTCACTCTCGCCATCGGCTGCGCTAGGTTTGGGTATGCGACAGAGTCACGCCCATGTGTGGAGTGTGGTGTCAACACTTGCAACGAATGTCGTATACATGTCGTATACAACCCCCTCACAGAGGACTCTGGGTTTGATGAGCGTCGCTGGTGGGCAGGTTTCTACTTTCTCCAACCCACAGCCATTTCGGTGCATCCACCCAAGAACTCAGATAACAGCGCCTGGTATCTACCTATCGAGAAAATGGAGCCTCTCCACGATCAGGGTCGCATTCACATCCCTCTAAATATCGCTGCTATAGGCGACCCTGAGCCACTTCAGCGCATTCTCGACCTTGACTTGGGCACCCACCAGTCCATCGATCCTCTTGGCCGCACACAATATCCATATTCCGGCCATCAGATTGTCTCACTTCTCAACATGATTGTCAGCAAGCGCAAGGATCTCGCCTGTCCTTCTTGCTACCAGGAACGCCAGAAGAAGGTCTCTGTACGATGCTCATGTACCCTACGCAAACGCTTCCTAGACCGTTGGCTGTGTGCGACTTGCTATATTAAGGAAGACAATGCTGATGGAGATCTGCGCTGTCGTGTCCCAGTAGCAGACGACGTCGGAGAAGGCCACAGGCATGTGTGTGGTTGCGAAGCGGAGTTTACACCGCAAGTCAGACCAAAAGTGATGTGTAACTGGTGCAAAGGAGAAATTCAAGGGCTTCAGCAAGGCGACAGTGAGGACATCAGCACCGAACAAGGCGAAGACGAAGGTGATGGTGATGATGAAGCGGAAGAGGAAGAACATATTGACGAGGACCATTCGGCTGCTGAAATTGCAAATTTACCTCAGGACGAACTCGGCTTCGCCAAGAACCACGACGATTCTCTGTCAGTATACGTGAATGGGGAGCGCATCCGTGGAGAACGTCTGGGGCGATCCATGGTTCGCCAATGGATGACAATGCAGGGCGAACCTGTTGAGTGTATCTGCTGTGTTTGCAATAACCTGAACCCTCATCATGCTCATGCGGATGATGAGGGTTTAGACGAGGAAGATGAGGGGTATGATAATGGAGTATGGGATAATACAGATGAGGCCATGGACGACGATGACAGTTACGAGGCGCATCTACCTGACCAGGAGGAAGTTGAGTCAGCAGCAGGCTTCGAAGATCAGTGGGGACTAGACTGAGAGCCAACGACACGCTTGTACAAATTCAGATGACACAGGGTACTACCGGTGAACGCGTCAACTTCTTCGCGCTTCCTTCTTACTCAGGGATATGTAGCCTATCTAGATGCGCAGCACCACTCTAATGAAAGAAGAACTCGCAATGGCAAATCCCAAAGTAAAGCCAGCAATAGCTTTTTGATCAACTGTAGCCAGTGGTGAACACCCGAATGGCCGGTTGAGTTGGCTTCTCCCCGCAGCACAACGTCCTGTCCGAAGTGGGCCTCTGAAGCGTAATTAGCGTGAAGCTTAGCACTGACACATTGATCTCGCTCGGACTGTGCCTCATCGCTTCGTCACCGCATCCCCATCATCAGCTGCACCTCTCAACGACCTAGTATCACCGAATCGCGGCTTTGCCGTGGCGACTTTGTTCGCCAAGGTGTGTTCGAGCAATTCGCGGGTATCGCCAGACGTGCTAAAAACAACGGAAGGTACCGATGGCTACCTGGGTATTCCTCGCGACTGGATCGTGACTGCATGGCTTCACCAATTCGAGACTGTCAAATGCGACATGACAAGATTATAGTCGTCCGGAGCCAATAAGGCAGAGCTTCTGACCATCAGGGAGTTCCGTGAAGTCCCAAGACGGGAGGGACGGCGGTGAGCCGTAGTGGTCGGGCCGGTTGTGCCAAGACCTCTCGCCCGAAGATTTCGGAACATCGGCAAAATGCCCCAAGCAGAGCGTATGACAGTGCGTCAAATTCAAGGGAGAAAACGTCCCAATCACTACAGAAATCCTCGGTCCGTCTGCTCAACAGTTGGTGGTTCCCTCGTTCTTTGCGCAAATAGTTTTTCATTGCCGTTATACAGGTTCCACGGCCCACTCGAACCTACATACCAATCTTGATCGGAAGCAACTACCACAACCCATTCACGTTCTTATTACATTACTTTGAACTAGCGTACACAGGCTTTTCAGCTTCAAGAGCGCTGTTGGTATACATCGACATTTTGTGCGAAGGCCCAACATAGCGCTGGACATCACAACAGGATAATGAAATTACTACCTACCTTTTCGGAGGACCGCAGCGCGCAAACGATATTCCTCAAGGACATAGCAAATACCACAATCGGAGAGACGTACATAGAGGAAGATCCGTCGGTAGCAGAATGGCTCCGCGAATGTATTCCGACTTCACGTGGCGCTGCACAATACGTACGCGAGTTGTTTCCGAGCGCACGATGGCTGAGACGCTATAACCTACACTGGCTGGCTGGGGACGCTATCGCTGGTACGTATAAGACTTCCGAAAACATTTTATTATAAATCGCCAACTCAAGCAAGGCATCACGGTCGGTCTAGTAGTGGTTCCACAAGCCATGGCATATGCGTCGCTCGCTCGACTGTCACCTGCTTTCGGCCTTTACACAACCTTCACAGGCGCGTGTCTATACTGGATCTTCGGAACATCCAGAGACATTGTCATAGGTGTAAGTCGCTCCTCTAAACAAGCCATACCCGACTAATTCATGAACAGACGACAGCGGTCGGGTCACTACTGATCGGAAGCGCAGTCAGCAAAGTTGAAGCCGAACACCCCGGCGTGTATCAGTCCCAAGAGATAGCACATGCGATAAGTTTCCTCGCTGGCAGCATTCTTCTCGTCTTCGGTATCCTTCGTCTTGGCTTCATCATTGAGTTTATCCCGTATATCCCTATCTCCGCCTTCGTCACATCCGCCAGTATCACCATCATCTCGACACAGTTGCCGACCTTGATGGGTATAACAGAGGTCAACACGCGTGAGTCGCCGTACAAGGTGTACGTCAACTTCTTCAAGGGACTACCCAGGGCAAGACTTGATGCAGCCATTGGTATCACATCCATTGTGCTTCTATACCTGATCAAAAACCTGTGCGCTAAGATGGAGGTACGGCAACCACGAAAGAAAAAGATGTGGTCCTTGATCTCTTCACTACGTCTCACGTTCACCATTCTGCTCTACACCCTCATCAGCTGGCTCGTACATCGAGCGACTCCTGCAGGCCAAGAAAAGTTTCGAATAGTCGGCCACATCGAGAAGGGCTTCAGTCACGCGGGCGTACCCTCGATGGACGGCAAACTCTTCGGCTTGGTGGCATCAGAGCTCCCGGCGATGATCATCATCCTCATCGTTGAACACATCGCCATCGCCAAGAACTTCGGGCGCAGGCACAACTACACCGTTATTCCTTCGCAGGAGATGATTGCACAAGGTGCTGCCAACATACTGAGTCCTTTCGTCGGTGGGTACGTATGTACAGGCTCTTTCGGTGCTTCTGCTGTTCTCTCCAAGGCTGCCGTACGAACCCCATTATCCGGCGTCTTCAGCGCAGTGGTCCTAGTGCTGGCGTTGTATGCGCTTACAGCTGTCTTCTACTACATACCAAATTCTGCGCTTGCTGGTCTGATCATACATTCCACCGTCGATTTGATCAAGGGTCCCAAAGATTTGCACAAGTACTACCAACTGTCCCCGTTCGAGCTCTTCATTTGGGTTTGCGGCGTTGTCATTGCGTTCTTTACCGACCTCGAAACCGCCATCTACATCACTGTGGGATTGTCTTTTGCAATGCTTCTCGTCCGAATGGCGAAGAGCCCAGGGAAGTTCCGAGGCGCCGTTGAGGTGACGCGCATAGTACACGACGATCGTCTCTGCAACCAATCCATGTCGACAACAAGCACATCGCTGCCTTTACAGACACAAAGCGGACACACGCATGACACCGGAGCCGCACAAGACTTTCGACAAGTCTACATGCCTTACGATGTCACAGACAACCACAACCCGAACATCACTGTGGAGCCGGCATATCCCGGCGTCTTCATCTATCGTTTCAGCGAGAACTTCAACTACATCAACCAAGCCTATCACGTTGATTACCTTACCTCTTACATCATGTCACACACGCGTCGAACCCAAGCCGATGACGGTATCCGCGCCTGCGATCGCTTGTGGTGCGACGTGCCACCTACGGAGAAGCTAATTGAAGTGTCTTCCTCTCTTCCAGTTCTACGAGCCGTTGTTCTAGACTTCTCCACAGTCAACATCCTCGATATTACGAGCATTGACGGATTGAAGAGCTTACGCGATACACTTGACCGGCATGCTGCGCCTGGGTTGGTAGAGTGGCACTTTGCCGGCGTGCACAATCGGTGGACACGCAAGGCGCTCGCTTTCGCAGGTTTCGGCTTTCCTGCAACGCTAACTACCGAATACATGGGGAACTGGTGTCCGGCGTACACCGTCGCTACTAATCTGGCAGGTGCGACAGAAGAAGAGTGGAAAGAGGTCGAGGTTGCACGAAGAGGGATGCATATCAAGGACGAAGAGCAGGGCAACGAATCAACAGAAACAAATGCACTTGAGACGCAGTCAACTTGTACGAGCGAAAAAAGGAGGTTATTTCCCATCTATGGAGTCGATAGGCCGTTCTTCCACCTCGATCTTCACGATGCTGTTGATGCTGCGGTTCGAGATGCGAAGAAGGCTGACCAACGCGAGGCATGCACAAGCTGTGCGTCGATTGCATAGTCACAGTTGCCTGGGCAGCGATGAGAAGCATCAGAACTTCTTTTCTTTTCTTTGCTTGGTTGGCTCGGTATCACGTATGGAAGTTTGGCGTTCTAGCGTTTCGGCATTTGTACCCGGCGTTGAATTGGCATCTGCATCACTGTTTTCAAAATGGCTAGAGCTCTAGAATCGCAGAATGATCATAAGATGAAGAATCCGTTTCTCCTCCATGCGCTCTTTTGGCCGACTCCAATATAAGCACACTCCCAGGCGACGGCCTCTCGTACATGCTTTCATCTGCTCAGCATTCACTTCCTTTCTGCTCCTCACCCCGAACTTGTACTAAGCAAACACATCTACCTTCCATAACCCGCCACCCCGTTCTTTCCTAGCATTTACTCTCACTACCATATAAGTGCCTGCTCTGGGAGATGGGACTGACGTTGCTTCGAAAAACATCATATGCGATACCATGTGTTTCGATGGCCAAAACTCGCCTCCGGCGTAATGAACCAGAGTATACGGTTCAGCTTTCTGCGTCCTTCTCTGACATGGCTTCTTCGAGCGCATTACACCGTCGAAGCCGTTTCTGTCTAAGCCAATGGACTTACGGGCCAGACGCTTGACGTAGTCGACACCCCTACAAGACTTGATGGTGAGTTGGGCATTCGCCCAGTCGGCTCTTATCAAGACTTTGATATGTTATTTCGACGATGGTAAGGTTTTCTATCAGCTTTATTTTCTGTTTCTTTGTAGAGATAACTTCTATTTGAGGCATGTTTTAATAGCAGCGGTTTTGAAGGTCAAAGGTGCTCAAGATGCTGAACTATTCGATATGAACTAATAGTATCAGCGAACGTTTTAATCTTGTTGATTGAGTTGTTTTCCAGTATCATCTGGTATGTGTATAGGATTATACTTTTGAAGCTGTGGGGAAGGTTCGACACGTAGCCTCCAGCAAATATGAGTTCAGATGTATGCAAGCCCACGTTTGCTCCAGGTTTAGATACCATTTCATGTCACCTTGTCAAATGACGTGCCTGGAGAACCTCAACAAGCTATGCTCTGGAAGAAATAACAGAGTGTTCCGAAATTGTAAACACGAACCGAGGAGCACGCTGAGTAACTGCGGCAGCGACCACGACACGGATACATGACACGAGAGTGCGTTGTCGCCGCGCTAAAAAAAAAGACTTGACTAATTCCATACGGCAGGAATCCTTCACTATTGTTAGCGGCTCTCATTTACCCGCAGACTTTTCCGGCCCACGAATTTCACTGTTTGTATCGATTCGGTGATTGCTAGATATGATCCGAGCACACTTCCCCATTACCAAGTGTTTCGAAGTGTCCTCCCGTGTGCGTAACATCTACAATCACCCTTTCGGGCTTTCGCAAAGATTCCAGCACATTAGACATAGGTAAAAGGTTTATCTGCGACTTCCATCTACCGACTGTCTCCCACCTTCCATTTATGTCATCATTTCCGCCCCGCCTTTTCGCTTCCACACGACAACGAACGATGACTTCCACAGAAAGGAATATCAAAAATGCAACCAGCAACAGCACGCTCCACGGCAGTACAGGTGCTGCGGAACTTGACAGACGCCAACAGAACTTCCAGACAGATACAGAGGAAGATTCGCAGGCATATGAGGAGCCCCAGGAGGAGAGAGAAAGAGACGACGACGGAGAAGAAGCAATCGGATCAAAGAAGCCATCAGACTACGACGAACCAGACGAGTTTACAAAAGAAGACTACGAATCCGATTCAGACTACGGAAAGCCTCGCAAACGCAAAGGCAAGCGTGGCCGGCCAAAAACAAAACCCACCGAAGAAGCCAGAGTAGCTCTCGCCTTGGACGCGAGGCGAAAGAGGATGCGCCAGAATTACGGCACGCCCGATAGCAACGAGAAAAACCCAAAGCGTCACCTCTTCGGCCCAACCGCTGAGATGCGAGGCCCCAGTGATACGGCTTCACCAACTCCCTCAAGACCCGCCATAGCCAGGAGCGACATGAAAAAAGTCAACGTAGCGACATCTCCACACTCCCCAGTCTCTGAAAGAATAACCCACCGAAAATCCGCCATGGCATGTACACCCCTCCCTACACGCCCCCCCCCCCT
>WBOK01000175.1:0-139634 GCA_009289805.1 Alternaria gansuensis | reverse complement strand
ACACACGTTATTATTCTAGAGCCATCTCTCACTATCTTCTGTGGTGTGAAGCAAGTACTATTGCCTGAAGCCACCCCTTACACTTAGCTAGATAGTTTTTTTTCTAGCTACTTCTAAACTAGTAATAACTATCTATACTAAAATTTTATTTATAGTAAAGCTAGTTTTATTAAAATTATAAATATTATTATTTATAATTTTATACTTCTGCTTTATTTTATGTATTAAGTTAAGCTAGCATAAGACAGCTGCAAGATTCTTATAGGCAGCTTACTAATAGTTATATAAATAGCTTTAGCGCTTTTAAAGCTTAGAAGTCTACTTAATAAAGTTATTAACTTAGTTTTTGCTAATAAAGTTACTTTACTACACTTTAAGAAGTTTATTTACTATTTATTATATATAAGCTCTTAAGTGCGCAAGACCTTATTTAAACTACTTAATAACTTTTTAAACTATAGCTTTATTTTTTAGTTTTATTAGGCGCTTTAAGTTTGCTTTACAGTTGCGATGCATGCGCGTTCTAGCGCGTTATCTATTAAGAGTTCTTTAAGGCACGTTATATATATTTATAGCCTAATTTACGCTTTAAACGCGTTGCGTATTAATATTAGAAATAACAAGCTGTATATCTGCTTTAGTATTTGTCTTTTAGCATTGTTGTAGTTAAGACATTACGTGATAGTTGTGCGCAGGTGGTGCGCTAGTTTGGCGTTAGCCACTCGCTTGGGTTGGCCACTCGCTTGGGAAACACGTTATAAATAAAAAAGGCTTAATAATTAAAGTAACAAGAAGATTAAAAAGGGTGTTTAAAAAGAGGATATACAATTAAAAAGAGGTTATAGTTATAACTTAGGACAGTTTTAAAAAATAAGTAACTATCCTAGCCTGCGTTTGTTTAGACGGTACAGCTCTATTTTTAGCTTTTATTTTTTAGTTAGCTATTAGAGCTCTAAAAGAAAGCTAGGTTAAAGATATCAATAAAGAAAAGCACTTGGTATTTGTTAGCTCCTCTCCTTCTAGCTAAACTAATAATAATATAAGTTTAGCCTAGCTTAAGGAGGGTTTTAAGAGAGAGACTAGACAAAAAGCCTATTAAAAATACTATGTAAAGATCGTCTGTGTAGAGGGCAGCTGCTTTTCACTTTTTTAGAAAACCTATTTTGACTACAACAACAACCACCACCTTTGATACCTTAAAAATAAAAGTAAAGATCGTCTGTAGATGATCTGTGTCAATTCTCTTAGAATAAGTAAGTGCGATAGACGAGGGTTGTACTAGCACAATTAGTAGATTAATGTAATAGTACAAGGGTTATGTGTCACGGATAGTTGCGTGCTAGCTAGATCCGCTAAACTCGCTTATTGTTAGCTTACCTACCTGCAATTGTGCTTACAAGAGGCTCCTTACCTATAAGAATACCTGCAGGTATTATTGCTTAAAATATATACACGTTATTATTTAGAGCTATTTCTTACTATCTTCTATAGTGTAAAGCAAGTACTATTGCCTAAAGCCACCCCTTATAGAATAATACCTCCTCCTACAAGCTAATAGTCTAGAGATAGCTTTTTTAACGCAATTTAACACTTAAAGTAATTAAAGAAGCTAAAGCTCTACTGCATATAAACTCTCTAATTTTTTTTAAACTTTATTAAGGCCTGTAACGCCTAAAAAGCTTAAAAAGTGTACTTAAAATATACCTATAATACTTAAAAAGCATATTAATACTACAAAAAAGCAACGCAATAAACTTTAATTTTTATAATAATTATAAAAGTTAGAAGAAGAAGGAGTGTAACTAAAAAAAGTAAAATAAAAAGAAACTCTAAATATACTAATACTACTAACTATATTATTCTGCGTATAAAATATACTTAAAGCAACATTTACTACATATATACAACACGCGTTAAAACTTAAAAACTTAGCTAAATACTAAAGTAAAACTTTTAAGAAATATTATAAGTTTACTTATTTTTACAAAGTAGTATTTTAGCTACTACTATAAGAATTTAAAAAAGATAATAAAAAAGTAATTTAAGTAATATAGTATTTTAAAGTAAACTTTTAAAAGCTTTAGTATACTTACTATAAGTATTTTTTTAAAGTATAAAAAAAAGTACTAACTTACAACTACTTTAAGTAATATATACTTAACTTACTTTTAGACTTTATTAACTATAGCCTTAAAGTAGTAACTACGCATGTTTATACTATATAGTAGAAAAACTAAACTATTTAATTATTTATAACTTATTTTAATATTTTTAAAAATTAACTTTTAACATATACTAAGGTATAAAGAGTCTAGTACTTATTTATTAAACTAAAGCTTAAACTACAGCACATAATTACTAACTACTATTAATTTTTACAACTAGAGAAGACTTTATTGCGCTTAGATTTATACTTAAATAGAATTTGTATAAAGCACTTATTATATATAATCTGCCTTACTAAAGTACTTTTATGAAGAAAAAAGAATACTTTTTTTTTAGCTACTATACTGAATACACTTAAAAAGCGTAAAAATAGTAATAATATTACATGCTTTAAGTACTAAAAGAAAAAATACTACACTAACAAGTACTAAAGTAGTAATTTTAATAAAGTTTTAGTTAATATAAACTAGATAAAAAAAAGTTAAGCTTTACTATAAACTTAGAGTTAGTAAAGTGTGTACTAATAAATATTTTACTAAGAATGCAGCGCGTGTATTACGCACGTTTAGTAACTAAAGTAAAAAAAAAACTTGAAATTATTTTAGACTTATAAATAGATATTAGCTTTATTAGTTAAAAAATAGCTCTAGAAATAAATTTAAAAGTTGTTTAGAATGTAGAACTTTTTTACTTAAGTTAAATTAAACTTTAAAAGCAGAATATATATGCAGTATATAAGCTTTAGCTGCACTTAATAAATAATAATAGCGTAGAGTGTATTACAAAGGTTACTACGTATAAAGTAAATAAAAAAGGCGTACTACTACAACTTAGAAATTTTTTCTTCAGTTAAAAGAGTATTTATATTAACTATAGAAGGCTAATATAGTGTTAAGGATATATAAAAGCAAATATTAACTTAGTAGCTATTAAGGTATTTTTAAAAAACGCAAAACTTATAAATTTAAAAGTTTACTTTCTAAAAGTACTTTAAAGTAATAGCGTATATATTAAGCTTAAAGCATACGTGCTAAACATATTTATAGTATAAGTGCAGCGTATACTTAATATATTATAAAATTACACTAATATTTCTAATAATAAAGCTGCTAAAACTCTCTTACAACTAAAAAGCTTAGGTTACGCAATTATTAATTAATAAAAAAAAGAACTTTTTTATAGGCCTTTTTATACTCTTTTTTTTTGTAAGCTTTAAGTGCTTTATTAATATATTAAGAAAGCGCTAAAAAATAAATAAACTTGCTACAGCACTAGCCTTACAGGCGCTTTAATATTATTTATACTTAAAAAAGACAAGACTTTTTACTTTTACGTAAATTAGTAAGGTCTTAACACTAGTATAATAAAAAATTATTACTTACTTTGTTTAAATAAAAAGACACTAGACTACTTAGTAAGTGTCTATTACTTTATAACACTAGATCTTAAAGACGCCTACTATTATCTAAAGATTAAGGCAGAAAATAAGTAGAAAACTACTTTTAAAATATAATATAGATATTTTAAATATCTTGTTATGCCTTTTAAGCTTATAAACGCCCGAGTAAGTTTTTAAGCCTATATTAATAAAGCTTTAAGAAAGTACTAAGATTACATTTATATAGTTTATCTAAATAATATTTTTATCTACACTTATAATAATAATATTATACTACACTAGCGTGCTGTACGCGCTGTAGTTTATTTTTTACAAAAAGTAAAGTTATATATAAACCTTAAAAAGTACATATTTGCTTAAAATAAAGTTTATTTTTTAAAATTTATTATTATAAAAAGCAGCATTTGTGTAGATTTAGCGCGCGCTACTACTATTAAGCAATAGCTTACACTTACTAGTATTAAGAGGCTGTAGTGTTTTCTAGGATTTATAAACTTTTATTAGCGTTTTATTAAAAACTATGCTATAAAAATAGCATATTTTATAAATATTTTAAAAGAAAAATAAGTGTTCTACTAAAACAAAAATATATATACTACTTTTATAGAGCTAATGCAACGCTTTATATAACGCCTATATTACGCTACTTTAAAAATATATGTATAATTTATAATAAAATAAATACTTTAACTATTGCTATTTTAAGCATATTATCTTAACTTTTTAAAAATAAAAAGTAGTATTTTATTATATTTTATTAATAAAAACTACAAAACGCTAAGCTAAACTATAAAGTATATAACTTTAAACTTTTAGCTATTGTATAGAGTTTTAAGAAATAAGAACACTACTTAAAAAGCGCTTAACATACTCTTTAAGTATAAATAAATTATAATAACCTGCGTTTTTTACGCGCTATATAAAACCTAAATTAGCATTAAGTATACTAGGCTCTATATTTAAAGGCTTTTAATTCTAAAGTTAAATACTACTTAAGGCGTATAAACTCTGTAGATAAACTATTAAGAAAAGTAAATTATAAACAAAAGAACTTATTATTAACTTAACTATTGCTTATACTATAAAATAAACTTCTAGCAAAGGTAAAGCATAGTAAAATAAAAAGTTTTATAACTTAGTATAGCTAAAAAGGCGCATATAAAACGTATGCAGCTTATATTTATAAAGTAAAAAGTATTTAAACTACTAGTGCTATAAAGTATATACTATACGTACTACGCTCTCTAGCTAAAGTATTAGTTAGTAGTAAACTTGTAATAGTAGAGTTAGAAGCTCTAATAGATAAACTGCGCTAGTTATAATAAAAGGACGCTTTTGCTCTATAGTAAGTTATAGACTTTATATAAGTAGTACGCACTTATAATAGTAGTAGCGTGTAAGTATAACGCATTAATAATAAAGAAGTTTTAAGATATAAAAGTAGAATTTATGTTTTACTAGAACAAGCTATTAAGTAGAAAATTTTATTATGAAATTATAATACGGGTATAGTAGGTTAGTTTAGCGCATATAGGACTTATAAGCTTATTAGTAGGCTATATTACTAGCTAGAGCTAAGCTATAATATTTAGAATTATGTAAAAACTTATGTAGTATGCTAAAGGAGCAAGGCTCTAAGATATAGTAAATTTAGTTAGTTATTACTATTATTAGTTTTTAATAAGATATTTAAAGAAGTAAGCCTTAATTTTATTATAAAGCTGCTACTAGTAAAAATAATAATTTAGGTTGCGTATTTAATACAATTCTTGTAATTATTAACTACTTTTTAAAAATAGGAATTTACATACGTATATTAAAAATATAGAATGTAAAATAGTTTACAGAATTCTACTTTAAATATATTATTTTAAAATATAAAATTTAAAAGGGCATTATATATAATTATAGTTTAATTTTTACTTTTATATCTTAGATAGAAATATGCTACTAATTATAGGTAAAGCGTAGGCTAAGCACTGCCTTCTACTTATAGATAAATTAGTAAATTAAACACTAAAACTAGATAATAAAGCAATACTTGAAGACATTTGCCTTAGAAAAATAAGATAATTAGGTATTACTTTTACTAACTATATAATTTGCATATAACAGCTCTATTTATAAATTAATAAAGACAATACTTTTTTACTTAGTATATAGTAAGTATTTATTGCTTATGTTGCCTTCTAAAGACAGTAGGCTAGAAGAGAAGGTACTTAACACTATAAATAGAGTGCAGCGTATACACAGCGCACGTGCAATAGTAAAAGAATACTTTTTAGTAGTATAAGAATACTAATACTAATACTATAATAAAAAATATAAACTAAAGATCTTCTGCTAAAAAGACTTAGTTCGCCTTAGCACAAAGGACGTTAGCCTAGCCTACTAAATTAGTAAGAAGCTTTTTAGCAAGTTTATAAAACTATTTTAAGTATAAAGAGTAGTTAGAACGTAAGCTTACTAACTATAACTACTACTTTACTATTATATTTATAATATTTTCTATGTTTCTTTACTAAAGTAATAGGAATTGCGTAGTAGTAAAGAAGATAATACTTAAATACTAAAAATTAGCTTTAAAAGTAATAAGATCTAGAAAGTTAAAAAAATATTAAGAAACAAATTAAAAATAGCTAGCTAGAGTATTAGTTGCAATAGAAAGGTTATAATAAATTATAAAATACCTAGACTCTAGCATTACAGTTTAAGAATATAAAAAAACTAATTAAGAAATATAAGTATAAATAAAGATTATTATGCTCTAAGCATGCTAAAAAAGTACTTTAAATATTATTGCTGCGCTCTTAAGGCGCAAAATTAGGTATTTAAAAAGAACAAAACTATAAGTATAAAAGTTTTCTACTTTTACTTATTATTATAAATCTCCTTACTACTACCTATCTTATTATTACTACTACTTCTAACACTACTATTATAAGCGCTACCTGCGCTTAGACTACGCCTAAGTAGTAGCATATTATTATTACCTAAGCTCTTATTATTGTTATTATTATTACTAGCAGGACTAGCAATTCTAGCTGCATAACTAGTAATTAACTTAAAAGTAGCTACTATATAGTACTTCTTTACTAAAATTAAGCTTAAAAAATAAAGCAAGGATATTAGCACTTAATTAAGCACTTCTAAAAGAGTACTAGTGTACGTAGTAATATAGTAGTAGTTAAAAAGCTTAAAGTTAAGTTAGCGCTAGTAGTACATAAGCTTAATGCTAGTAATAATAATAGTAAAGTTAGTTCTTAAAGTATTAGCATTAGTAACTATAGTATTAAAATAAAAGTAGAGTTAATATAAATAATTTAAACGCTTATTAAGTACTTTAAGAATGTATTTAAATTAGCTAATGCGTAGTTAACAAGATAAAAAACTTACTTTAGTATAACTACTATAGTTACTCTTAGAATAATAGTTATAATAATAATGCTTAGTTTTTTTATAAATTTTTTTTACTTAGCAATATTTAATATGTAGCGTAAGTAAGTTGCATATAAAGTAATAAGATTAATAGCTTTTTTAAGTATACTAAACTTATACAGCTAAGTATTTTATAAGTAAAACTTTTTAATATACTTAGGTTTTAGATAGTAAACTATAATAAAAATTAGAGCTTAGTGTTAAAGTATATAATAAGTACACTAATATTGCGTATTAAGTATATTAAGTGAGATAAGAACTACAAAAAATATACTAAAAAATTTCTTTATTACTATATTAAATATTACCTTGTATAGACTACTTATAACAATTATGTACTTTTACTTTTACTTTTAAAATCTTTTTAAGAAATAAACAATAAAATTTAAAAGTTACTATAATAATGCTATAGAACTTAAACTGTAAAGCTTACTATATATTAAAACTACAAGTAATATGTATTTTAAGTGTATATAACTTACGCGTAAAGCACGCTTCTTACTAAGCTATCCTTATACACAATTTTAGAAGTTTTAAGTTAAGGCTGTTAGGACGCTAGACTAGAGAAAGAGGCTCTGTCACAGATAGTTACGTGCTAGCTAGATCCGCTAAACTTACTTATTGTTAGCTTACCTACCTGCAATTGTGCTTATAAGGGGCTTTATTATTGCTTAAAATATACACACGTTATTATTTAGAGCTATCTTTTACTATCTTCTGTAGTGTAAAGCAAGTACTATTGCCTAAAGCTACCCCTTACAGTTATGTTAGCACGTTTAGTAGAATAATGTAAATAATATAAAGGAGTTAAGAATTAGGTAATTCTTAAATTGCACTTAAAGTTAAACACAATAAGCTGTAAGGGCTTATTGCCTATTACTATATACTAAGCAATAGTCGCTAATAGTCGTAAACGCTCCTAGTAATAGTCGCTAATAGTTGTGAACGCTCCTAGCAATAGTGTGCATAACCTTCTAGCAATAGTACTTAGCATAGTAATTAGTTACGTAATTCCTGCTATAGTAGTCTTGTAGGTTAGCTGTCTAATTCTTAGTTCGTTATAGTTCTTTATAAGACTTAGGTTTGTAGCTAAGTTGTAACACTATTCTCTCTCTTAAGATCTGTCCTTAGATTACCTAATCTTCTAGAGTTGCTTAGCTTATAAGCAAAGTTACTTTACACGTTATTATAAGCTTTAAGATTTACTACATTTTCTAGTTCTTAAAAACGCTAAATTTATTTTACTTCAAAAATCTTTAACACTAATTTTGTTTTTAAATGTACTTGCAATAAGTGTTTTATTAATAACTAGCCTTATTATATTATGCTAAATTCATTTCTAATGTGTGCAGAATGCTCGCGTCTAGGCTAAGTAGATATAAATATGTCTTAGGCCTCTCTAGATAAAACTTGTAAAGAGTACTAAGCAAAAGTAAATATAAATAAAAAGTTATTATTCAAAGTAATTACGCGTCTATTACGTAATAAGACGATAATAGTGTAGGCTAATAAGTATATATAAAGAAAGTACTTTACCTTACATTAAAGCTAGAAGTAGAGGGTAAAAACGTAAATATAAAGTCTTTAAATTGTCTTGTAGTATTTGTTAGTTTTACATATTTGCGAATAATATAGTCTACTTTAAGTAGTATAGACAATTGTGGGAGATAAGAAGGAGCAATTGCTTGATCAGGTGGAGTGAAATAAGTGTATTGATCAACTAAGTGCCACAACTAAGTGTTCAATAACTACTAAAGAGACATAAGACGATCTGGCCCGTTTATATAGACGCTAGCAGGGCCGTCACGTGAACAGCTTACCAGGATCACCTAATCAACAGGGTGATCCGCGTGTTAATACTCTAACACATCCCCTAGGTTAGTAAGAGACTATTAGTCTAAGCTATAAGCAAGAAGTTAATCCTTACTAAATTAACATTCTTAATTAAGAAGTCTTTTTATAATTTTACTCCTACTATGTGCTCTTTTATCTCTGTTATAATATTATACTGTTTATTTTAATTAAGCCAGCAGCTTAATTTTATTAAAATATTAAAACATTAAGTAAATTTGAAAAATTGAGTAATTAGTCTGTGCGCAATTATAATAGATACTAATTACGTTTGTAACTTTTCCAAAACTTTTAGCCTTACTACAATATTAATTACTAAGCTTTCCCAATCTTTAACGCACCCCTAATATTATTAATATAGTAAGCTTTATCATTTTACTATTCTCTTGCTAATTAGCTGCTAATCTTTCCAGTGTAGTCTGCCCCTAATAGTAACAAGCGTAAGCGTTGCTTAAAAAGCTATTATTAATAGTATAATTATTGCTTAAAAGCCTGTGCTGATAACATAAGAATAGTGCTATATATAAGCATTACGCGCGCTAAAGTCTATATAATAATAATATATAGCAAGCAGCTAATCTTTAAAATAATAAATGTTGATTAATTTTGTCTTTTAATTTGTTTGCGGATCTTAAGTCTACTAGTAGCTCTACTTATAAACTAATTGACTTACTTATTAAATTAAGTTCTTTATTCAGTTATTATTTAGTTATTAATCTATAAAAGAGCTTAACTAAGCAATTAAGCTAGCGTAAAGGCAAGACTACATAAAAGCTTATTTAAAAGTTAATGTAGATTACTACCTAAGCAATATATAAAAAACAGTAATATAATAATAGTAATAGCCTATAAATACTTATTAAGCTATTTATAAAACGTAACCCGCCTGTCTTTACTGAAAAGAAAGTGCTTACGTAAGATTACATAAGATTGCGAGATATTGCATTATCTACTACGCAAGCTATTGCGTAAGTACAGATCTTTCTAGAATGTAAGTAACAGGTATATTGTCACGGATAGTTGCGTGTTGGCTGGGTCTGCTAAGCTCGCTTACTATTAGCTCGCCTACTTGCAATTGTGTTTATAAGGGGCTCCTCGCCCTAAAGAATACGAGCAGGTATTATTGCTTGAAATATACACATGTTATTATTTAGAGCTATCTCTTACTATCTTCTATAGTGTAAAGCAAGTACTATTGCTTAAAGCCACCCCTTACAGAATAATACCTCCTCCTTACAGGCTAATAATCTAAAGATAGCTCCTTTAACGCGATCTAACACTTAAGGCAACTAAAGAAGCTAAAGCCCTGCTGCATTTAAACTCTCTAATCCTCTTTAAACCCTATCTAGGCCCTCTACGCCTAAGGCGCCTAAGAAGCGCACTTAAAACGCACCTGCAACGCTTGCGGAACGTATTAATGCTACAAAGAAACGCCGCAATAAACTCTAATTTTTATAATAATTATAAGAGTTAGAAGAAAAAGTAGTACAACTAAAAAAGGTTAAATAAGAAGAAATTCTAAATATACTAATAGTGCTAACTACACTGTTTTGTATATAGAATACACTTAAAGTAACACTTACTATGTATATATAACGCGTGCTAAAACCTAAAGACCTAGCTAAATACTAGGGCAAAACTCTTAAAGAATATTATAAGTTTACTTATTTCTATAAAGTAGCGTTTAAGCTACTGCTACAAGAATTTAGGAAAGATAATAATAAAGTAATTTAGGTAATGTAGTATCTTAAGGCAGACGCTTAAGAGCTCTAGTATACTTACTTTAAGTATTTTTTTTAAAGTAAAGAAATAAGTTCTAACTTAGAATTACTTTAAGCAATATATGCTTAACTTACTTTTAGACTTTATTAATTATAGCTTTAAAGCAGCAACTGCGCATGCGTATACTATATAGCAAAAAGACTAGACTATCTAATTATTTATAACTTATTTTACTATAGGCTGGCAATCGCCGTTGAACACGTTTCAATTGGTGTCGTTTTTTGGTACCTTCAGCAAATTTTTTAACCCTGATTTCGCTCAGTGGTCTGAGCTTTTCTGCTCCGAGCGCTTAGCGCGTGGACCTCATCTACTTACTGTTCAAATTTCGTTGACTACACACAATCTTTTTTTGACTTTTGCGACTGATTAGTAGAGGGCAGCTGCTTTTTACTTTTTTGGAAAACCTATTTTGACTACAACAACAACCACTACCTTTGATACCTTAAAAATAAATAACTTATTTTAATGTCCTTAAAAATTAACTTTTAATATATAATAAGGCATAACAGGTCTAACACCTATTTGCAAAACTAAAGCCTAAACTATAGTATATAATTACTAACTACTATTAGATTTTTATAACTAAAGAAGACCTTATTGCGCTTAGCTTTATACTTAAATAAAATTTGTGTAAAGCACTTATTATACATAATCTGCCCTACTAGAGCACTTTTACAAAAAAAAACACTTTTTTTTAGCTACTACACTAGACGCACTTAAGAAGCGTAAGAATAGTAATAATATTACATGCTTTAAGTACTAGAAAAAAAAAATACTACGCTAATAAGTGCTAATGCAGCAACTCTAACAAGGTTTTAGTTAATATAAACTAAATAAGAAAAAGTTAAGCCTTACTATAAACTTAAGGTTAGTAAGGCGCGTGCTAATAAATATTCTACTAGAGATGTAGCGCGTGTATTACACACATTTAGCAACTAAAGTAAAGAAAGAACTCTAAGTTGTTTTAGACTTATAAGTAGATGTTAGCCTTATTAGTTAAAAAACAGCTATAGAGATAAATTTAAAACTTATTTAAAATGCAGAACTTCCTTGCCTAAGTTAAATTAGACTTTAAAGGCAGAATATATATGCAGCATATAAGCTCTAGCTACGCTTAATAAATAATAATAGCGTAGAGCGCATTATAAAGGTTACTGCATATAGAGTAGACAAAGAAGGCGCACTACTACTACTTAGTAATTCCTTCTTAAGTTAGAAGAGTATCTATATTAACTGCAGAAGCTAGAAGTAGTGTTAGAGATATATAAAAGTAAATATTAACTTAATAGCTACTAAGGCATTTCTAAAAAACGCAAGACTTACAAATTTAAAAGCTTACTTTTTAAAAGTACTTTAAAGTAATAGTGTATACATTAAGCCTAAAGTATATATGCTAAACGTATTTATAGCGCAAGTGTAGCGTATACTTAATTTTGATGTGACCACACATTTTGTAGACACCTTTTTAGTAAAAAAAGATTTATTGCTAACAATAGGTATCTAGGCTTATGCCCCCTTATTTGGCATTACTAGCACGCAATTAGTGTGTCGCATGTTTAAACAAAAACAAAGATGTGTAATATCCCTCTAACTAACTCTCTTAACTAATAACTATTTACTGCTAACTATTTACTGCTAACTGCAACTTTTGTTGTCCTTTTACTATTTTAGTAGTATTGTAGTTGCGGCGTTTAGTGCCTATTCTTAAATGTAAATAAATAATAATAGCATTATTATTTATGCACAGCTTTTTTATTTTTAAAAGTAACTTACAAAATTCTCCTACTTATTAGTTTATTCTAGCTACTTAATAGCTGTTTTAACACGCTTTTGCTTCTTATAAAGTTACTTTTAAGTTTTTTTACTAAAATTCTATTTGCGTAAAAAGAGATTGCTAAAGTAATATACTTTTACTATACTTAAACTATTAATATACGCAGTGTATATAGTATACTAGCTAAACTAGCCTTTTATAGTCCTTGTTGTAACTTTAATATTTATAACACTAAACGCATTAAAGATATCTTAACTATAGTTATATTCTAACTTCTATACTAACTTAACTACTACAGAGACTATTGCTACTAGCTCCTTTTTAACTAATAAAGGTATCCGCCTAATAATAGTAAACGCTAGATTTATAATCTACTACTATAGCTTCTAGTATAGTAACTTAGTAAGGTCTAACTTAACTTAATATAAGCTATTAGTCTTTATATTAAAAAAGAAGAAAAATAGTCTAAGTATTATATTATTTGTATGTAAGTTGTTTGTATACAGTACTATATAGTGTAAAAAATCCTAAAGATAAGAAGCAGCAGATAAAAAGCTTTTATAAAAAAGTATAGTAGGCTTCTGCTGCAGTAACGTATGTGTCCTTACCCTCCTCCTCTATCTCTATCACAATCTTGTTGCTAGCTATAAGCTAGTAATTACTATTAAACACGTTTTAATTAGTGTTGTTTTTTAATAGAGGGTAGCTGCTTTTCACTTTTTTTAGAAACCCTATTTTGACTACAACAACAACCACCACCTTTAACACCTTAAAAAATAAATAAATACTTAATATGTTGTAAGACTACGCTAATATCTTTAACAATAAAGCTGCTAAAACTTTTCTATAGCTAAAAAGCTTAAATTACGTAATCCCTATTTAATAAGGCAAAAAACCTTTTTATAGGCCTTTTTATACTCTCTCTTCTTGTAAGCTTTAAGTGCTCTGTAAATATATTAAAAAAGTACTATAAAAGAAATAGATTTGCTACAGCACTAGCCTTATAGGCGCACTAATACTATTTATACTAAAGAAAAACAAACTCTTTACCTTTATATAGATTATTAAGGCCTTAACGCTGTTATAATAAAAAATTATTGCCTACTCTTTTTAATTAGAGAGACACTAGACTGCCTATTAAGCGTATGCTACTACACAACACTAGATCTTAAAAACGCCTACTATTATTTAAAGATTGAGGTAGAAGATAAGTAGAAAACTACTTTTAAAATATAATATAGACATTTTAAATATTTTGTTATGCCTTTTAGGCTTACAAACGCTCTAGCAAGTTTTTAAGCCTATATTAATAAAGCTTTAAAAGGGCACTTAGATTATATCTACGTAGTTTATCTAAATAACATTCTTATTTATACTTATAATAATAATATTGCGCTACACTAGCGTGCTGTACGCGCTGTACTTAACTCTTTATAAAAAGTAAAGTTATATGTAAATCTTAAAAAGTGTATATTTACTTTAAACAAAGTTTATTTTCTAAAATTTATTATTATAAGAAGTAGCATTTGCGTAAATCTAGCGCGTGTTGCTACTATTAAGTAATAGCCTACACCTACTAGTATTAAAGAGCTGTAGTCTTTTTTAGCATTTATAAACTTTTATTAGCATTTTATTAAAAACTATACTATAAAAATAGCACCTCTTATAAATATATTAAAAGAAAAACAAGTGTTTTACTAAAATAAAAATATATATGCTACCTTTATAAGGCTAAAGTAACGCTTTATATATGCGCTTATCTTATATTACTTTAAAAATACACGTATAATTTATATTAAGATAAATACTTTAACTTTTGCTATATTAAGTATATTATTTTTATTATTTAAGAATAAAAAGTAGTATTTTATTATATTTTACTTATAAAAACTACAAAATGCTAAGCTAAACTATAAAGTATGTATCTTTAAACTTTTAGCTATTGTATAGAGTTTTAAAAAATAGTAATACTATTTAGAAGGCGCTTAACATACTATTTAAGTATTAACTAATTATAATAACTTACGCTTTTTACGCGCTATATAAAAGCTAAACTAGTGTTAAGCATGCTAGGCTCTGTATTTAAAAGCTTTTAATTTTAAAGTTAAATACAGCCTAGGGCGTATAAACTCTGCAGATAGACTATTAAAAAAAGTAAATTATAAACAGGAGAACTTATTATTAACTTAACTATTGCCTATACTACAAAATAAACTTCTAGCAAGAGTAAAGTATAGTAAAATAAAAAGTTTTATAGCTTAGTATAGCTAGGAAGGCGTATGTAAAACGCATGTAGCTAATATTTATAAAATAAAAAGTATTTAGACTACTAGTGCTATAAAGTACATACTATGCGTACTACGCTCTTTAACTAAAGTATTAGTTAGTAGTAAAGTTATAATAGTAGAGTTAAAAGCTTTAATAAATAAACTACGCTAGTTATAGTAAAAAGACGCCTTTGCCTTATAGCAGGTTACAGACTTTATATAAGCAGTATATATATAAAATAGTAGTAACGCGTAAGTATAGCGCGTTAATAATAAAAAAGTTTTAAAATATAAAAGTAGAATTAATGTTTTATTAAAACAAGCTATTAAGTAAGAGATTTAATTATAGAATTATAACACGCGTATAGTAAGTTATTTTAGCGCACGTAAGACTTATAAGCTTATTAGTAGGCTATATTACTAGCTAGAGCTAGGCTATAATGTTTAGAATTACGTAAAGACCTGTACAGTATGCTAAAAGAATAAGGCTTTAAAATATAGTAAATGTAGTTAGTTATTACTATTACTAGTTTTTAATAAAATATTTAAGGAAGTAAGCTTTAATTTTATAATTAGGCTACTACAAGTAAAAAACAATAGTTTAAGTTACATGTTTAATATAATGTTTGTAATTATTAACTACTTTTTAAAGATAACAATCTATATACTTGTTTTAAAAATATAAAATGTAAAATAGGTTACAAAATTTTACTTTAAACATATTATTTTAAAATATAAAGTCTAGAAAGGCATTATATCTAATTGTAGTTTAATCTTTACCTTTATATTTTAGATAAAAATATACTACTAATTATAAATAAAGCGTAGGCTAAGCACAGCCTTCTACCTGTAGATAAATAAGTAGACTAAACGCTAAAACTAAATATTAGAGTAATACTTAAAGACGTTTACTTTAAAAATATAGGATAATTAAATGTTACTTTTACTAATAATATAATTTGTATACAACAACTCTATCTATAAATTAATAAAGATAATACCTTTTTACTTAATATATAGTAAGTATTTATTGCTTATATTGCCTTTTAAAAACAGCAGGCTAGAAGAAAAGGTACTAGACACTATAAATAGAGTGTAGCACATGTATAGCGTACGTGTAATAATAAAAAAATACTTTTTAGCAGCATAAGAATACTAATACTAATACTATAATAAAAAACATAAACTAAAAATCTTTTACTAAAAAAACCTAGTTTACCTTAGTATAAAAAATATTAACTTAGCCTACTAACTTAGTAAGAAGCTTTTTAGCAAGTTTATAAAAGTATTCTAAGTATAAAAAGTAGTTAGAAGGTAGGCTTACTAACTATAACTACTACTTTACTATTGCATTTATAATGTCTTTTATGTCTCTTTACTAGAATAATAGAAATTACGTAGTAGTTAAGAAGATAATACTTAAGTACTAAAAATTAGCTTTAAGAGTAAAGAGATTAAAAAAGTTAAAAAAATATTAAGAAAATAAATTAAAAATAGCTAGCTAGAAAATTAGCTGTAATAAAAAGGCTATAACAAATTATAAAATACTTAAACTTTAGCATTATAGTTTAAAAATATAAAAGAACTAATTAAAAAATACAAGTACAAGCAAAATTTTTATATTCTAAGTATACTAAAGAAATATACTAAATATTATTATTATGTACTTAGGGCGCAAATTAAGTATTTTAATAAATAAAACTATAAGTACAAAATAATTTACTTTTACTTATTATTAAAAATCTCTTTACTACTAGTATAAACCTTATTATTACTACTTATATTATTACTACTACTTTTAGCACTACTATTATGCGCACTACCTGCGCCTAGACTACGCTTAAAAAGTAGTATGTTGTTGTTACTTAAGCTCTTATAATTATCTTTATTATTATAAGCAGGACTAGCAATCTTAGCTATATAACTAGCAATTAATTTAAAAGTAGCTACTATACAGCGCTACTTTACTAAAATTAAGCTTAAGTAGTAAAGTAAAGTTATTAGTACTTAAGTAAAAACTTTTATAAAAGTACTAGTATATATAGTAACATAGCAGTAGTTAGAAAGCTTAAGGTTAAATTAGCGCTAGCACTACGTAAGCTTAATGCTAGTAGTAATAATAATAAAGTTAGTTCTTAGAATATTAGCATTAGTAATAGTAGTATTAAAATAAGTATAAAGTTAGTATAAATAATTTAAATACTTATTAAGTGCTTTAGAAACTTATTTAGATTAGCTAAGGCGCATTTAATAAAATAAAAATACCTACTTTAATATAACTACTATAATTGCTTTTAGCATAATAGTTATAATAATAATACTTAGTCTTACTATAAATTTATTATTATTTAGTAATACTTTATATACAGCGTAGGCACATTATATATAAAGTAATAAAATTAGTAGCTTTTTTAAGTACGCTAAACTTATATAGCTAAGTATCTTATAAGTAAGACTTCTTAATATACTTAGAATTTAGATAGTAGACTAAAATAAAAATTAAAGCTTATTATTTAGTTACGTAGTAAGTGTGTTAGAGCTGCGTGCTAAATATATTAAGTAAGACAAGAATTACAAGAAATATATAAAAAAAATTCTTTATTACTATAGCAAATATTACTTTGCATAAACTACTTATAATAATTATATAATTTTACTTTTACTTCTAAAAATTTTAAAAAACAAATAATAAATTTAAGGGTTACTATAATAATGCTATAAAGACTTAACTCTAGAGTTTATTACGCGCCTAAACTGCAGGTAATATGCGTCTTAATAGCACCTAAGCTGTAAGTAAAACGCGCTTCTTACTAAACTATTTTTATATAGTCTAGAGAGTTAATTTAAGGCTGTTAGGACGCTAGACTAAAGGGGGAGGCTCTGTCACGGATAGTTGCGTGTTAGCTAGGTCTGCCAAGCTTGCTTACTGTTAGCTCGCCCACTTGCAATTGTGTTTATAAGGGGCTCCTTGCCCTAAAGAATACAAGCAGGTATTATTGCTTAAAATATACACACGTTATTATTTAGAGCTATCTCTCCCTATCTTCTGTAGTGTGAAGCAAGTACTATTGCCTGAAGCTACCCCTTACATATATATAGACTGTAGTTTGGCTTGTAGTTAGAAACTAAGAGAGAGTCAAGAGAAAAAATAATTACTCTCTGAGTCTACTACAAACAAGTAGAAGGCAGAGACCTCTACCTCTGAGTTGATAGTAGAACAAGCAGCAATTAGGCCTAGAGATTGATCTAACAGGTTATGAGCCCGGAGTATCTGTAAAAGATCCTGAGCCTAGAGGTCAATTCGCAATACTTATAAGCTGTTTAAAAATTGCTACTAATTTATTATATCTTTGCGTTCTGCCTTATAAGCGCTATAGAAAAAAGATGCTTAATAGTTTATACGCTACGCGCTGCTTTAATTGCGTTTAGACTAGCAGTTAAAGTAGTACATACGGCAGCAGTTATTTGTCTTTTACATACTATACTATTAATAATAATCTTGCTAATTATTTTATCGCTATGTATAAGAATAAAGAAGTAAGTCTTTAATTATTTAAGCCTCTTACTTAGACTACTAACTAGTTTTGAGAGATAGAATAATAATAAGTACTCAGTTAACAAGCACAAGCTGCTTAGCAACACTATTACTTACTATAAAAAGATTAATAGTAGTATTACGATTACTAGAAAGCCTTCTATGTAGAAGCTCTTAGTTAAAGATTACTACACTTAAAAAATGTTGTTTTGTAGTTTTGCTACTTAGCTCCCGTAACGCCCGGGACGGCGTAACGCCCGATCCGCCCATGCAACACCATTTCTTCAACAACGCGTAACACCACCAATATGAGCTTAATCGAGGCTGCGCTTGCAGCTATAGAATCGCTGAATCTAGGAGAGAAACCTATATACGCGCAGATCGCAAAAAAATATAGTATTAAGCCTACAACCCTCGCTCGCAGTCATAAAGGTGCATCAACCTCACGCACCCTCAAGGCTCAGAATTAACAGGCTCTCCACCCACAACAGGAGCTAGAGCTCCTACAGTATATTAAACAGCTCACTAGGCAAGGCCTTTTACCTACACAAGCTATAATACAAAATTTCACCTTACAAATTGCAAAAAAAGAGGTTAAAATACACTAAGTTAATTGCTTTGTCTACTAGTACCCTAATAAGCTTATTTTAAAATAGACAATAGGCATAAATAACAATTACTATAAGGCTAATTCTAGAAAGAAGTATAGCTTATACTTTAATTTCCTACGCGAGAAAATTAAGTAGTACTATATTAAGCCGCGTTATATATATAATATAGATAAGAAGGGCTTCCTCCTTAGTATCCTAGGAAAATTAAAAAAGATCTTTAGTAAGCCCTTATATAAGTAAGAAAAAAGAAAAAGTACTATTTAGAATAGCTTGTAAAAGTAAATAACACTCCTAGCCTATATCTATGCTAATAAATCTTACTTAGCGCCTACCTTTATATATTAATTAACTTTAAAATTAATACAGAACACTTAGTTATAAGCCTTTAATTTTAACACTTATTAAGTTTAAATTACTTTATTACTTTTTAGCTAGACAAATAACAATATTAGTTTTATATAGCTTAAATAAGTGTTTAATTGTAATACTAAGGCAAAAGCTTAATCCTCTTATTAATTACTTATTCTAGACAGCTATAGATCTTACTTTACTATAAATTTTATTAAGTACTATAATTAGAACAAGATTCTTTTTATAGTCTTTTTTCTTTATTTAACTTATACGCTGTAGCTTTTTAATATTGCTTTGTTTAAGCCTCTCTTATTAGCTTACTAGGCTAAGATATGTAGATTTCTAGAAAGAAACTAGGGCCTTACCTTAATAAGTAAGAGGGATTTCTTTTACCTCTTCTATTAAGCCTAGCAGGCCTCCTTTAAGGAAATAATAATTCTAAAAGCTTTTAAAGCTACAGGCCTCTTACTTTTTAATTTTAAAGTTATATTAAAAAAGTTTAGTATTAAAAAGAGCTCTTTAAGCAATAGTGAGTCTTTAGGCTTAAATACCTTAAACTAAAAAAAAGTTAAACGCTTACTACGCAAAGTAGTAAAAGATTGTAAGAGGTAGCTTTAGGCAATAGTACTTGCTTTACACCACAGAAGATAGTAAGAGATAGCTCTAAATAATAACGTGTATATATTTTAAGTAATAATACCTGCAGGTATCCTTGCAGGTGAGGAGCCCCTTATAAGCATAATTGCAGGTAGGCAAGCTAACAATAAGCGAGTTTAGCAGATCTAGCTAACACGCTACTATCCGTGACAGAGCCTCTCTCTCTAGTCTAGCGTCCTAATAGCCTTAACTTAAAACTTCTTAAATTGTGTATAAAGGTAGCTTGACAAAGAGCGTGTTCTACGCGTAAGTTATATACGCTTAAAACGCGTATTACTTATAAGTTAGATACATAGCAAGCTTTATAGATTAAGTTCTATAGTGTTATTGTAGTAACTTTTAAATTCTATTATTTGTTTCTTAAAAATTTTAAAGGTAAAAGTAAAAGTGTGTAGTTATTATAAGTAGTTTATACAAAGTAATGTTTGCTGCAGTGATAAAGAAATTTTCTAGTATATTTTTTATAGTCCTTATCTTGTTTAACATACTTAATACGTAATATTAGCGCACTTATTACGTACTTTAACTCTAAGCTCTAATCTTTATTTTAGTCTACTATCTAAATCCTAAGTATATTAAGAAGTTTTACTTATAAGATGCTTAGCTATACAAGTTTAGCGTGCTTAAAAAAGCTGCTAATTTTATTGCTTTATATGCAACATGCCTGCGCTGCACGCAGAGTATTACTAAATAAAAAAAAATTTGTAGTAAAACTAAGCATTATTGTTATAACTATTGTGCTAAAGGTAATTATAGTAGTTATACTAAAGTAAGTATTTTTATTTTATTAACTATGTTTTAGCTAATCTAAATAGGTTCTTAAAGCACTTAATAGGCATTTAAATTATTTATACTAACTTTGCACTTGTTTTAATACTACTGTTGCTAATACTAATATTCTAAGGACTAACTTTACTGTTATTACTGCTAGTGTTAAGCTTACGCAGTGCTAGCGCTAATTTAACTTTAAGCTTTTTAACTACTGCTACGTTGCTGCATATACTAGTACTTTTATAAAAGTTCCTACTTAGGTGCTAATAACCTTGCCTTACTACTTAAGCTTAATTTTAGTAGAGTAGCGCTATATAGCAGCTATTCTTAAATTAATTGCTAGTTATGCAGCTAGAATTGCTAGTCCTGCTAGTAATAATAAGGATAATAATAAGAGCTCGGGCGACGACGACGTGCCGCTTCTTGGGCGCAGTCTAGGCGCAGGTGGCGCGCATAATAGTGGTGCTGGAAGTAGTAGTAATAATAAGGTTTGTGCTAGTAGTAAGGAGATTTTTAATAATAAGTAGAGGTAAATTATTTTTATACTTGTAGTTTGTTTGTTTAGATACCTAATTTGCGCCTTAGGTGCGCAATAATAATGTTTAGTATATTTTTTTAGTATACTTAAGACGTGATAATCTTTGCTTGTACTTATATTTTTTAATTAGTTTTTTTATATCCTTAACCTGCAATGCTAGAGTCTAGGTATTTTATAATTTATTATAGTCTTTTTATTGCAGCTAATACTCTAGCTAGCTATTCCTAATTTGTTTCCTTAATATTTTTTTAACCTCCTAAATCTCTTTACTTTTAAAGCTAATTTCTAGTGCCTAAGTATTATCTTCTTAACTACTACGTAATTTCTATTATTTTAGTAAAAAGACGTAAAAGACATTGTAAATGTAATAGTAAGGTAGTAGTTATAGTTAGTAAGCCTACGTTCTAACTACTCCTTACACTTAGAATAGTTCTATAAACTTGCTAGAAAGCTTCTTACTAAGTTAGTAAGCTAGGTTAATGTTCTTTATACTAAGGCAAACTAAGTTTTTTTAGTAGAAGATCTTTAGTTTATGTTTTTTGTTGTAGTATTAGCGTTAGTATTTTTATACTACTAAGAAGTGTTCTTTTACTGTTGCATATGTGCTGTGTATGCGCTATACTCTATTTACAGCGTCTAGTACTTTTTTTTCTAGCCTGCTATCCTTAAAAGGCAACGTAAGTAATAAATACTTGCTATATACTAAGTAAAAAGGTGTTGTCTTTATTAATTTATAGATAGAGTTGTTATACGCGAATTGTGCAGTTGTTAGAAGTAACACTTAATTATCTTATTTTTTTAAGGCAAATATTTTTAGGTATTACTTTATTGTCTAGTTTTAGCGTTTAGTTTGCTTGTCTGTCTATAAGTAAAAGGCTGTGCTTAGCCTACGCTTTACTTATAATTAGTAGCACATTTCTGTCTAAAATGTAAAGGTAAAAATTAAACTATAATTAGATATAATACTCTTCTAGACTCTGTATTTTAAAATAATATATTTAAAGTAAAATTCTACAAACTGTTTTATATTTTACGTTTTTAATGCAAGTATGTAGATTGCTATCTTTAAAAAGCAGTTAATAATTACAAAAATTGTATTAAACACGCAACCTAAACTATTATTTTTTGCTAGTAGTAGCCTTATTACAAAATTAAGGCTTACTTCTTTAAATATTTTATTAAGAACTAGTAATAGTAATAACTAACTGTATTTGCTGTGTCTTAGAGCCTTGCTTCTTTAGCATACTATATAGGTTTTTACGTAATCTTAAATATTATAGCCTAGCTCTAGCTAGTAATATAGCCTGCTAATAAGCTTATAAGTTTTTTATACGCTAAAATAACCTACTATGCACGTGTTATAATTTTATAATAAAATTTCCTGCCTAATAGCTTGTTCTAGTAAAATATAAATTTTATTTTTATATTTTAAGACTTCTTTGTTGTTAACGCGCTATACTTACGCGCTACTGCTATTTTAAGTGCGTGCTACTTATATAGAGTCTATAACTTGCTATAGAGTAAAGGCGTCTCTTTATTGTAACTAGCGTAGTTCATTTATTAGAGCTTCTAACTCTACTATCGCAGGTTTGCTACTAACTAATACTCTAGCTAAAAAGCATAGTACATATAGTATGCACTTTATAGCACTAGCAGTTTAGATACTTTCTATTTTATAAATGTTAGCTATATACGTCTTATATACGCCTTTCTAGCTGTGCTAGGTTATAGAACCTTTTATTTTACCATACTCTACTTTTGCCAGAAGTTTGTTCTGCAGTGTAAGCAATAGTTAAGTTAATAATAAGTTCTTTTATTTGTAATCTACTTTTCTTAATAGTCTATCTACAGAGTTTATACGCTTTAGGTAGTATTTAACTTTAAAATTAAAAGCCTTTAAATATAGAGCTTAGTGTGCTTAATGCTAGTTTAGTTTCTGTACAGCGCGTAAAGAGCGCAGGTTGTTATAATTAGTTAACACCTAAATAGTATGTTAAGCGCTTTTTAGGTAGTGCTGCTATTTCTTAAAACTCTATATAATAGCTAAAAGTTTAAAGTTGTATACTTTATAGTTTAACTTAGCGTTTTGCAGTTTTTATAAGTAAAATGTAATAGAATACTACTTTTTATTCTTAAATAATTAAGATAATATGCCTAATATAGCAAAAGTTAAAGTATTTATTTTAATATAAATTATACGTGTATCTTTAAAGTAACGTAAGATAAGCGTATATATAAAGTATTGCTTTAGCCTTATAAAGGCAGCATGTGTATTTTTATTCTAGTAGAATGCTTATTTCTTTTTTAAAATACTTATAAGAGGTGCTGTTTTTATAGTATAGTTCTTAATAAAACGCTAATAAAAATTTACAAATTCTAGAAAGAACTACAGCTCCTTTATACTAGTAGGTGTAGGCTATTACTTAATAGTAGTAACGCGCGCTAGGTCTACGCAAATACTGCTTCTTATAATAATAAATTTTAAAAAATAAACTTTATTTAAAGTAAATGTATACTTTTTAAAATTTATGTATAACTTTGCTCTTTATAAAAAGTTAAGTACTACGCGTATAGTATGCTAGTGTAGCGCAATATTGTTGTTATAGGTGTAAATAAGGATATTATTTAAATAAACTACGCAGATGTAATCTAAGTGCTTTTTTAAAGCTTTATTAATATAGGCTTAAAAACTTGCTAGGGTATTTATAAGCTTAAAAAGCATAATAAGATATTTAAAATGTTTATATTATGTTCTAAAAGCAGTCTTCTACTTATCTCCTGCCTTAATCTTTAGACAATAGTAGGTGTCTTTAAGATTTAGGGTAGTATAGTAATATGCGCCTAACAGGTAGTCTAGTGTCTTTTTAAATAAAGAGAGTAGGCAATAATTTTTTATTATAATAGTATTAAGACCTTAATAATTTACGCAAAGGTAAAGAGTTTTATTTTTTTTTAGTATAAATAGTATTAGTACGCCTGTAGGGCTAGTGCTGTAGCAAATTTATTTCTTTTATAGTACTTCTTTAATGTATTTACAGAGCACTTAAAGCTTACAAGAAAAAAAAGTATAAAAAAGCTTATAAAAAAGTTTTTTGCTTTATTAAATAGAGATTACGTAATTTAAGCTTTTTAGCTGTAGAAAGGTTTTAGTAGCTTTATTGTTAACAATATTAGTATAATCTTGCAACGTATTAAGTATGCGCTATACTTATGCTATAAATATATTTAGTATATATGCTTTAGGCTTAATGCTTACGCTGTTACTTTAAAGTACTTTTAGAAAGTAAGTTTTTAAATTTATAAGTCTTGCGTTCTTTAAAAATACTTTAGTAGCTACTAAGTTAATATTTACTTTTATATATTTCTAACGCTACTTCTAGCTTCTGCAGTTAATATAGATACCTTTCTAACTTAAAAAGAAATTGCTAAGTAGTAATAGTATGCTTTTTTTATTTACTTTGTATACAGTAACTTTTGTAATACGCTTTACGCTATTATTATTTATTAAGTGTAGCTAAAGCTTATATACTGCGTATGTATTCTGCCTTTAAAGTTTAATCTAACTTAGGTAGAGAAGTTCTATATCCTAAATAGGTTTTAGATCTATTTTTATAGCTATTTTTTAACTAATAAAGCTAATATCTGCTTATAAGTTTAAAATAACTTAAAGTTTTTTTTTACTTTAGTTACTAAACGTACGTAACACGCGCGCTTTATCTTTAGTAAAATATTTATTAGCACGTAACTTACTAACTTTAAGTTTATAGCAAGGCTTAACTTTTTCTTGTCTAGTTTATATTTACTAGAGCCTTGTTAGGGTTGCTGCTTTAGTACTTATTAGCGTAGTATTTTTTTTTTAGCACTTAAAGTATATAACATTGTTACTATTCTTACGCTTCTTAAGTGCGTTTAGTGTAGTAGCTAAAAGAAAATATTTTTTTTATTTTTTTATAAAAGTGCTCTAGTAGAGTAAATTATACGTAATAAGTACTCTACGCAAATTCTATTTTAGTATAGAGCTAAGCATAATAAACTTTTCTTTAGCTATAAAAATTTAATAGTAGTTAGTAATTACGCGCTGTAGTTTAAGTCTTAGTTTTATAAATAAGTGCTAGATTCTTTATGCCTTAGTATATATTAGGAGTAAATATATAAAGACATTAAGATAAGTTGCAAATAATTAAATAGTTTAGTTTTTTTACTATATAGCGTGCGCATGCGCGGTTGCTGCTTTAAGGCTGTAGTTAATAAAGTTTAAAAGCAAGTTAAGCATATATTACTTAAAGTAGTCTTAAGTTAGCACTTCTTTCTTTACTTCAAAAGAACACTTATAGTAAGCATACTAAAGCTCTTAAGAGTCTACTCTAAGATACTATATTACCTAAATTACTTTATTATTATCCTTTTTAAATTTTTATAGTAGTAGCTAAAACGCTACTTTGTAGGAATAAGTAAACTCGCAATGTTCCTTAAAAGTTTTACCTTAGTATTTAGCTAGGTTTTTAGGTTTTAACGCGCGTTGCGTATACGTAGTAAGTGTTACTTTAGGTGCGTTTTGCGCGCAGGATAATATAGTTAGTAGTATTAGTATATTTAGAATTTCTTTCTATTTAACCCCTTCTAGTTGTGCTACTTCTTCTTCTAACTCCTGTAATTATTGTAAGAATTAAAGTTTATTACGTTACTTCTCTGCAGTGTTAATACGCTCTTTAAGCGTTGCAGGTGCGCCTTAGGTACGCTTTTTAGGCTCCTTAGGTGTAGCGGGCCTTAATAGAGTTTAAGGGGAATTAGAGAGTTTAGATGCAGTAAGGCTCTAGCTTCCCTAATTACCTTAAGTGTTAAATTACGTTAAGAGAGCTATCTCTAGACTATTAGCCTGTAGGAAGAGGTATTATTCTGTAAGGGGTGGCTTTAGGCAATAGTACTTACTTTACACTACAGAAGATAGTAAAAGATAGCTCTAAGCCCCTTATAAGCACAATTGCAGGTGGGCAAGCTAACGATAAGCGAGTTTGGCGGATCCAGCCAACACGCTACCATCCGTGACAAAGATTAAGGTAATAAATAAGCTTAAAAGCTAAGCTAGGTTTATTACTAAATTTTAACTTAAAAGACTTTTTTTAAGCATAAAGTTAAGGGCCTACACAAGGCTCTAATTAATAAAAAAACGCATAGAACACAAGAGAAGCCTCTTCTACTTGAGGAGCTTAAGAAGTACTAAAGTAGAGCTATAGTCTAGTCTCTAAGGAAGGTAAAAAAGGCACGTAATTGCTAGCAGCTCTAGGAGCACAAAAAGAAGCAGGTACAACACTAAAAAGCTAAAATAAACAGGCATTGTAAGGAGATAAGGCAGGCAAAAAGAAAGAAGAAGGAAATAAAGCAACAGGCGAGGGCTACAGCTTAATTAGTAAGGGAGAAGGAGAAGGCTAAGAGGGCTGCTAAACAGGCCTCTAGGGCAGCTGCTTGCAAAGCTGCAAAACAACTCTAACAATCTATAAAAACTTCTTAAAAGAGTAATAGGAGTGCTCTACAGCCTCAGGTGTGGTGGTGATTTTGGTGTTCAAATCGGGCGTTACGCCGTCCCGGGCGTTACGCCGTCCACCTCGGTACCTACTCCTGCTCTAGTAAGCGTCTTTAATTTGATATATAATGCTAAAAAAAATTTGCGCTAGATATAGCTTACTTAGCAGGCTATAAGCCTAAATTAAGGTTATTCTTTTAGACAGGAGCTTTATTATTTATAGCTTTTTACTACTTATACTTTTAGTTAACCTGCGTAGTAGCCTACTTCGCAGCTAGCTTATAATTAATAGTAGCTACAGCAACAATAGTAGTAGTAAGAGTAGCAGCGTTAGTAGCAATAGTAACAGCCTCTACGTTAATTAACTTTTTAAAAACAGCATGCTTGCAAAATACTACCTCTACCAACTTTATATAATTGCTCTCGCGTTTAATATTCCAATTGCTATAGAACTTAAACATAAAAGTATACTAGTGTAAGTTAATAATTATTTTGCAACTTAATATATGAAAGTAATAGATTAAATTCGCGCCTTTATTTTGCTTGCCTAAGGACTCTAGCTATCTAAGCTAAAATAGCTGATAATGCGCTTAAGCTTGCTAAAGCTTAAAAAGCTAAGCAAGACCTACTTATAAAGTCTAGCAATTATAATAATTTTAATACTTGCTAGTAAGCTTGTTTTTAGTTCTAGTTTTATTGCTTATTTAGCTTTTAATCTCCTACTTATCTTAACCAATTAAAAAAAGACTTAGCCTAGTATATTGATGTTGCTGCTCAATACAAATTATTTGCTTATTAATTATTCTTTCTTTTGATTAAGTGCTTAACTTGCTATAAGTTAAGCAACTGCTTAAACTTCTTAAACTGTTATTAAGTAAGCAACTTAGTTAGTCTATTAGCTAGTATAATTACTATTTTTAAGTACTTAACTTAGAATAATTTTTTAGTAAATTCCTGCTGCAGCTATCTATTTTGTATATCTACATGTTTTAAATAAATGCTAATCTACTTATTCTTTTCTACTATAAGCCTAATTATTTATAAGCTGTTATACTAAAGTATTTATAAATTTTCTAAATTAAGAGACAGCTTACAAAAAAAGCGCTTAAGGGCTATAGCCTCCTTAGTAGTATGCTTAAAAGTAAGTAGCTTAGCTCTAGTAGTAAACGTGGTTACTTTAGTCTGCCACGCTACCTTCTAAAATATTAGACTACTATATAAGATAGCTATATATTTATAAAATGATTAATTAGTTTTCTAATTATCTGCAAAGAAAGCATTTTCTACAATAGTTAAGTTTATGCTATTATAGTTCTTCTATTAGATTGCATACTGTCTTATTCAATAAAAGTACATAATTACTTATTAAATAGCTCTTATATACTCATTACTAAAGTTTATAAGAAAGTGTAAGAGCTTTAAAATTAATTAAGCAACGTCTAATTTCAGCATAATAGCTGTGTACAGCACTAGTTTAACTTTTTTTTAGTAGGCCTTAATCTCTTACTTAGTAGCTTTGCTAGTATACTTAATTAGCTTCTTTAATAGTAGTAAAGTCTTAAACAAGCTACAATTTTTTAGCTTAAACTTCTTTGTAATCTTGTTAATATATATATTATATATAAGCGTAATTGTTTGCTTTTTATAATCTCTGATTACTTAAATACTAAGAAACTATTTAACTGATTCTTGTTTCTATATCTTATACTTGTCTATAATTTTTAACTTAAGATTTAATATTCTCTGCTTATAATCTTTTATAAAGAGCAGTAAAATATTATCTATATAAAATAAAAGTAAGATTTATCTTTCTTAATTAAAGAATAGGCAGAGCTCCTTTAGTATAGTAATTAGTTTAATATCTCTTAGTAATCTTAAGAACTTCTTATACTACAACAGTAGCGAGTCTTGTAATCTATATAGTGTGCAATTAAGCTATACGCACTTTCTAGGCTGCTTAAAGCTATTTAGTATTTTATGAATTACTAGGTTATTTGCTGTAATTAACGCATTAAAAAATACTAGACACCTTTTTGGTAAAAAAAGATTTATTGCTAACAACAGGTATCTAGGCTTATGCCCCCTTGTTCGGCATTGCCGGCACGCAATTAGTGTGTTGCATGTTTGAACGGAAACGAAGATGCGCGATATCCCTCTAACTAACCCTCTTGACCAATAACTATTTACTGCTAACTATTTACTGCTGACCGCAACTTCTATCATCCTGTTGCCATCCTAGTAGTGTTGTAGTCGCGGCGTTTAGTGCCTATTCTTAGATGTAAATAAACAACAACAGCATTACTATCTATGCACAGCTCTTTTATCCCTAGAGGTAACTTACAAAATCCTCCTGCTTGTTAGTTTATCCTAGCTGCTTAATAGCTATTTTAACACGCCTTTGCTCCTTGCAAAGCTACTTCTAAGTCTTTTTGCTAAAGTTACATTTGCGCAGGAGGGTAATATACTTTTACTACACCTAGACTATTAACATGCGCAGTGTATATAGTGTACTAGCTAAACTAGCCTTTTACAGTCCTTGTTGTGACTTTAACATTTATAATACTAGACGCATTAAAGATGTCTTAACTATAGTTACATTCTAACCTCTGCACTAACTTAACTACTACAGGGACTATTACTACTAGCTCCTTTTTAACTAATAGAGGTAGCCGCTTAACAACCTTTGTAATCTACTACTATAGCTTCTAGTATAGTAACTTAGTAAGGTTTAACTTTACTTAATATAAGCTATTAGTCTTTGTGTTAAAGGGAGAGAAGAATAGTCTAAGTATTGTATTGTTTGTATGCAAGTTGTTCGTATGCAGTACCGTGTAGTATAGGAAATTCTAAAGGTAAGAAGCAGCAGGCAGGAAGCTTTTATAAAGAAGTATTGCAGGCTTCTGCTGTAGTAACGTATGTGTTCTTACTTTTCTCCTCTATCTCTATCGCAATCTTGTTGCTAGCCATAGGCTAGCAATTGCTGTTAAACACGTTTTAATTAGTGTTGTTTTTTAGTACTTTCGTAGAGGGTAGCTGCTTTTCACTTTTTTTGGAAACCCCATTTTGACTACAACAACAACCACCACCTTTGACACCTTAAAAAATAAAAAAATACTCTTATAATATTATTTTATTAAATTCTAGATTATTTTTAGTAGCAATTGCTATTGCTGCTTCGAAGGACTTAGCTGCTTATATAGCAGCATATATTAAGTTAATTAAGTTCTTCTTTTAAAGATTACTTTTTATAATAATCTACGCCTTGCATGTAAGAAAGAAGCTGTCCTAATTAAACTAATTAATTAAACTTACTTTAAGAATATGAGTTAATTATTTGCTTTTTCTTTTAGTATCTTAGTCTAAGTTTTTTTTTTTCAACTAATTAATCTTTTTCCTGTAAGTATTCTTAAATAAGGCCCTTATAGAATACTAAAGCAATTGCTTCTATAATCTTAGCAGTTTAGGTAGATTGTCGCAATGCAGTTAAGCATTTCCTACTTTTAGCTTATGCTTAGTAAGCAAAGCTACTATAACTACGTAATCAAGAGTCTTATAGCTTGCTTAATTTTCCTAGGTTACTTGTACACCTAGCAGGTAAGTATTATAAAAGTTGCTCTATAATAGATTCTTATAATTTGCAATTAATATATTAATACTACCTATGCTTTTACTTTTTAGTTAATTATTAAGATCTTAAGTTGCGTTTTTATGCTTACGCCTGCTACCTAGCTTGTATAGTAGTATGCCGGTGCACAGGGTGATACCCGACTGCACACTAGGCTAGTGCTTAACTACCTAATCTTAGAGTATATAACCTGTTCCGTGTATTGCGGAAAGAAGGGAGGAACTATTATCCTCTCTTCTTTACCTTATGTACTGTACTATTTAATGGGCGTCTCCTTCTACTAATAGTTCCTATACTAACCTACAATAAGATGATTATCTTACTAACCTTGTTTTTGCATAATCTAACTACTAGTAATCTCCTGCCCTTGTAGCAGAATGTCTTTATACACTCTAACACCTGTACAAATCGCAAAGCCTATAAAAACATACTTTACTACTTAGTGCACAAAGGAACTAGTGCATAAATATTGTAAGAACAATATAACAATCTTATAAAGAGAATAGAATTCTTAAAATTACTGCTAGTTACACTTTCAGGGGGTTAACACTATTCTTTACTAATTTAGGCTGGTAAAAAACCTTCGCACCTCCGCATCGCCACGAATACAAGAGATATATACGTGAAATTTGTATATAAGGTAAAATATACCCTAATAAATAGGCTATAAAGTTCTTAGCTTAATATCTCCAAAACTCGCAGCGATGCGCAGGTGCGAAGGTTTTGGTGTTCTGATTAGTCAGACTCAACTGTCAGCATTTTTACCAGCCTATTAACAACTAGGCACAACCTACTACTATTATAGGTATAAGATTATTTTTTGGTTTACTAAGTTCTACTAGTAATTTATACTAGAATACCTATAAATTGCTAAACTACTTTTTATACTTTAAAGCTTTTTAAAGCTATTTGTATAAGATTTAAATTGTAAGAAGACTTTTAGAAAGTTAAAAGCTATATTGCTAGAAATTCCTACTTTATACTATTTTACTCTAAATAGAATACTAAAGTAAAGACTAACGCATTAGAAAGTGTTAATACAGACATACTTTTTTAGAAACAACTAGATAAGAAATAATATCTAGTAGCGTTCTTTGTTGTTCGTAGGTTGATTGTAGATTCTAGGTGTGATTTTGAGCACCTGGATCCTGTGGAGAAACAGCTAAGTAGCTTAATCTCCAACATTCTTTAGTAAGGTTCTATCTAGGTCTAAACTAAATTAGTAGATTTATAATAAGAAACTTTTTGCTATTATTACAGCGTTTAGCAAGTAGCAAGCTAAATTAACATTAGCTTACTCTAGAATCAACGTGTATTTAGACTATTGTTTTCTTAAGTACTTTATAACTATAAAGGTTTTAAACGCTAGGCAAGTACGTTAAGCTAAGAAACTTGCTTTATTTTCTTTCTACATTTAATATACTTTTAGGAAAGATAACGCCTACGCAGATATTTTTTTGCAACGCAAGCAGAATGTAGAAAACTTAAAGTCTACTAAAACTAATAATTATTTGTAAGTTTTACTTAGACTGCACTAACTAGACAACTAAATTAACTTTAATCTTGCTTTTACTTATATTACTTAACTTTATACTTAGAATTTGTCTCTACGCGTAGTTAAAGCTACTTTAGAGCCTATAACTTTAGATTTGCTAGAATTAATTAAATTTATTTTATAAAAAAATTGCACTGCGTTTATTAAAAAGTATACCTTATTGCTAAATAAGTACTAGATTAGAAATAGATTACTTTTATACTTAAACTGCCTTTGCGTACTGCCTAACTCTATACTCTACACCTAGATAATTTAAAAGGCACATAACTAAGTTTTCTCTACTTACCTTAGCGCTATTAAAACTTATTAGTCAATTGCTTTAAATTATTACTAGAAAAGTATAAAGGCTACCTGCAAAAGGTCTATGTAGAACTACAAAGCCTATTATAAAGCATATTTAAGATAGACTTATATCCTTAAGTTTATTTACTTTCTACTAATCTTCAATTATTTAATGTAACACTTGTATAATAACTTTAAAGAATTTTTACTAAATAAGGCTAGTTATAATTAGATCATAGTTAAAATCAATTGTTTATCTAAACAGGCTAACTTTATCTTTTATTACAAGATAATTAACGCAAGAAGTATAGCTAAATTATTTATTTAATAGGTGTACTAATTTAGCTACATACCTAATACTATAATCTTTAACTAAGAACTTTAGTTTATATTTAGTTTCTAGTCTAAGTTTTATTAGATTCTAGTCTAAGTTTTATTAAATCCTAGGCGCTAAAGTTAAACTATTAACAGCCTACTACAAAAAAACTAACAGTTAGATAAAGATTATAAATAAAAATATTAACTAAAGGCATTAGCTATTTATATTCTACTACTAAGATAACTAGAGTAGACTACTGCCTTTAATTAATAAAGCACAAATTTCCTTACCTTAATCTACCTTAAGTATATTCTTATATTAAATCCTTTACAGATTTAATCTTAGATAGAGCTAAGACTAGAAGTAGCTAGCTAATATTTTTACTTTAACTAATAAAGTAAACTATAAGAACGCGTTAACTTTAGCTACCTAAATATATAACGCCTAGGAAACAGCACGAATCTCCTTAGAAAAAGCTTAAGATTAGATATAAACTATAGTAAATTACTACTACTGCTTAATTAATGAAAACAATAAAAATAAAGTTTTTTTAGATATAAAAAACTTTGCAACTAATTACTTAAGCTAGAAACTATTAGCCAAATAAAAAGAACTCTTTAAAGTTTTTAAGCAAGTTGGCTACTTATATTACTTTAAGTTACTAAAAAAGTCTTCAATTTATAATATTTTTGTACTAAATTTATTATACAAAGATCTCTAAAACTTACTTTTTAGATAAGAAGCTTTAAAGCTAGCTCTTACCTTAATTCAAAGCGTAATAGAATAAAAAGTTAATAAAATGTTTGCTAGTAAAGTATATTGCTTAAAGTTAAAATACTATGTTAGCTAAGTTAGATACAACTTAGACCTAACTTAGTACTTAGCTTTAAATTTATTAGAAGCTTCTTATAAACTTAAAGCCTTCTATAAGAGAAACCTTTTACGTCTAAGTTCTCTAAAGCATTTAGCAAAGTAAATTATAGCCTAAAAGTAATAAAAAAAGAATATAACTTTACTGCAAGACAATAATATGTAAGAAAAAGATTTTTTTTTAATAAGTATTTAGTAAAATAGCTAGGCTACTTCTAATCTTGCTTTTCTTTCTCTTTACTCTCTACCTTTACTTAAAAATCTAAGAAGGATTGCTTCTCCTCTCTATAAAAAGAGGAGGAGCTAGAGAAAGGCCTACTGCTTTTTTTCTCTTTCCCTGCCTCTCTTTAGAGGCACTGCTTATTATCCTCTTTTTCTAGTAGAGTAACTAGACTACTACTAATAGTTCTGCTCTAGCAAGCAAAGGCCTTTAAAAAAGCAACTTTGCCATTTAGTAAACAGACAGCGTTTTAGATTTTTAGAAGGACCTAGTAAGTTAAAACTAGAATTAAAGCTATAGATAGCTTCTTTTTCTAGCTCCTTGTTACCTAGACCTTCTTAGCTAGGACAAGGGCTGCTGCCTGCACCTGCTCTTTAGCAAGAAGGCAGTTCTTTACTAGATTTTTTCTATGCTCTGCAGTAGCAAGGAGGTCTATAGTAGTAAAAAGTTTAAAGAACTCCTCCTTAATGTACTTTAGCACCTATTTAAGTTAATTTTAAGTTTAAAGAGGCAAAATATATTAAACTTATAAAGAAGCACTTCTTCTTCTACTGTACACAGTAAGCGCATTTCTTAGACGTCTTAGAGTTAAACTAATATTTAACTTTAAGAACGCTTTGTGTAAAGGCGTGCACTAACTACAGGTAAATAAAGTAATACGCCTTTAGTAAAGCCTTTAGAAGGTAATGTAGTAGTATAGTGTGTGTATGTGTGTGTATGTATAGTGTTTTAGAAAAGCAGAAAAAATTAGACACAACGTGTTGTTATAATATCAAAATAGCAAACGCTTAAGGCTAGTCTAATACTACTCTAGGTTAAAGTTGCAGTAGCTGCCTATTAGAAGTCTATAACAACAATAAAAGACGTTATAAAGTTAATAAAAAACAAATAATAAACATGTTAAAAAATATACACAGCTATAGGACTAGCTAACTACTAAAAAGGGGGGTATTATAATAAACACATTATAACTTTATTATTTTTACTATTATCTTAGGATCTTACCTGTATTGGACCTACTCTGGTCCTAGCGTAGATCGCAGGTATAAAGACAGCTTAGGACCTATAGTTGCTCTATAGATTTTTGATATCCTTTTATACAAGGCCTATAGGTATCTTATTTAAATTAAGGCTTCTTTGTAGATCACAACGCACTCCTGTATGCCTTGCCGTGATTTCTTCTGCTGATACTAATCCGTAAGTCTTGCCTGCGCCGTTACAATTAGTCTTTATGTTAAAGAGAAAAAAAATAGTCTAAGTATTGTATTGTTTATATACAAGTGGTTTATATGCAGTACTGTATAGTGTAAGAGATTTTAAAAGTGAAAAGCAGCAGGCAGGAAGCTTTTATAAAAAAGTATTATAGACTCTTGCTGCAGTAACGTATATGTCCTTACTTTTTTCTTTATTTTTATTATAATCTTGTTGCTAGCTATAAGCTAGCAACTGCTGTTAAACACGTTTTAATTAGTGTTGTTTTTAGTACTTTTATCAAAATTTTTAACTTTAATTTTGCTTAGTAGTCTAAGCTTTTTTACTTTAAGCGCTTGCTTAGCGCCTAGACCTTATCTACTTACTATTTAAATCTTGTTAACTACATACAATGTTTTTTTCTTTACCTAATTAGTAGAGGGTAGCTGCTTTTCACTTTTTTGGAAACCCTATTTTGACTACAACAACAACCACCACCTTTGACACCTTAAAAACAAAGTACTATACTATTAAATAGGCATCTTCTTCTACTAATAATTCCTACACTAACCTACAATAAGATTGTTATCTTGCTAACCTTGTTCTTGTATAGTCTAACTACTAGTAATCTCTTACCTTTATAGCAGTATGTCTGTATACACTTTAACACCTATACAAATAGCAAAGCTTATAAAAATATACTCTATTACTTAGTGCACAAAGGAACTAGTGCACAATTACTATAAGAACAATATAATAAATTTTTAAGAAAATAGAATTTAGAAAAGCACTAAAGAAGCTAGAATCCTTAAAATTACTACTAGTTACACTTTTCGAGGGTTAGCACTATTTCTTACTATAGACTACGTTAAGGACTTTGTTACCTAAGTTAGCACTAATAATAGAGAATAGCAACAAACTCTACTAATACAACAACTAAATATGTTATTAAATATAGAGTTAAAGTCTGTCTAGCAAAATAGAGATAGCAAGCTATTTAATAAAACAAAGGCAGTTTTATGTATGTTTAAATGCTAATTTAAAGTTTACCTATCAAAATAAAAGTAGTACCTTTTCTAGCAGAATAGAGACAAGCTTACATACGTTTATAATAAAAATAAAAGTTTTATCTAGCAAAAATTACAATACAACCAAAAGCTTACAACTTAATATGTTTAAAATGCTGATTTAAAGTATTTATTTAGCAAAATAAAAACGTTACTAATAATTAAGAAAATATAAGTATTAATTAGAAACTACTTAGTAAAAATTAAAGTATAAAAAAGGTAAAATTTTATGTACTTACACTCAAATAAATATACATTATAAAAACTTAAAGAGAAATATATTATTTCTTCTAACGACTATACCTTGTTTATTACTTTTTATTTATTTTTGCGGTATTAAAGGTGGTGGTTGTTGTTGTAGTTAGAATGGGTTTTCTAAAAAAGTAAAGAGCAGCTGCCCTCTACTAATTAGTCGCAGAAGTTAAAAAAAGATTATGTGTAGTTAACAAAATTAAAACAGTAAGTAGATAAGATCTACGCGCAAAGCGCTTAAAGTAGAAAAGCTTAGACTACTAAGCAAAATTAGGGTTAAAAAATTTACTAAAAGTACTTAAAAACAACACTAATTAAAATGTATTTAACAGCAATTGCTAGCCTATAGCTAGTAATAAGATTGCGGTAGAGGTATAGAAGGTAGAGAAGGGTAAGGACACGTACGTTACTACAGCAGAAGCCTATAATACTTTATTAAAGCTCTGTACCTACTGCTTCTTACCTTTAGAATTTTCTATACTACACAGTACTGTATACAAATAACTTGCATACAATAATATAATGCTTAGACTATTCTTCTTTCTATTTAATATAAAGACTAATAGCTTATATTAAGTAAAGTAAAACCTTACTAAGTTACTATACAAGAAGCTATAGTAGTAGATTATAAAGCCCGCGTTTACCTTTGTTAAGCGGCCTCCCTAGTTAGTCGAAGAGGAGCTGTCGGCGGTAGCTCCTATAGTAATCAGGTGGACGCAGAGGTCGAATTCTGTCATTCATTAACACCTCATTAATGCGTCTGGTATTATGGATGTTAAGGTCACAATAGAGGTTGGTTTATTACTTTACTTACTACTATTAGTTATTTAAACTAAGAACTTCTATAAGTCTTGCAGTACTATAAATATTAAAAAAGAATTAAAAGTTAGGTTAGAAACAAGAAAGCGCAACGCTTTCTTTCTCTAGACCTACTACTACAAGTCCTAAGCTACTATTAACACTATTAAGTTTAGTTATTAATACTATAACTATACCTACGCACAACTTAGTGTTATCTTTAGTTTAACTATAATATATTACATTAGTCTTTAAAAAAAAGCATGTTATAGAATTCTTAGAAAACTTTAACTAGTATGCTAATAATACAGGCATTTATAATATTATAAGGGTTTTTATTCTACTAGACTATCTTTCTAACAGAGATTGCTTGCTTTTTTATATTCTAAAACGTCTACTAAGATATATAAAAAGAGATTAGTTTTAGTTACAAGCAAACATAAAAAAATAATAGAAAAATAACAATACTACTATTAAGATAGGTAAGCACTTTTACTTTTAAGCTTACATTTTTAAAAGTGTATAAAACTAGCCTAGGCTAGTAAAGTACTACACGCATTTTACTTCTGTTGCTAATGCATACATTAATAATAAGCAAATCTCTTAAGAAGAGGAAAGCATTTTCTTTTTCTAAGGTCTATGTTACACGGGGTTTTGCTATACTTCTGTAAGCTCGGTCCGTACTAAGGCGAGGTAGACTTAAGCAGGAAGCCGTGAGGTTTGTCTAGCGATTTGTAGTAGAAAAGAGTTATCATAAATTTATAAGTTAGTAAAGACAATCAAATTCTATAACAATAAAATAACTAGTTAATAATTTGTGTAAGAGATAAACTATTTAGGTTAACTACAATAAATGTAATAATAGGATTTAACACAGTTTTATACTTATTGTGCTTTGTTTTAGCATCTGTGTTTTTTTACTTTCTTTTAGCATTCTTAGATTCCTTAAATGTCTTAATATCTATAGATATTGTAACATCTACCTTTTTAGCGCAATGTCTATTTTTAGCAAGATGCTAGTTAAGTAATTACAGCCCTGTAGTAATTCTTACCTTCTAACATAGTTGCTAGTTAGCTCTGAACTCTAACTTCTGCGTTAAGAAGAAAATACCCTTTGTTACTTATAATATTATCCCTTTCCTCAAAGTTATTGTTTTAATACTCTAGAATTTTATTTTCTTAAGCTGCGTGTTGTGACGCGGGTTGCATATAAGGCTTTAGTACGCCTGTTATGTTATACGCTTATTCTTTCTTACGCCTTTTTAACTATGCTTAATGTCTAAAAATCCTGTAGTCCCTGTTCCTATTATTTAATTAATTAAAAGCGCGCTTGCGCTGCTCGCGTTGTGCAGGAGGGTCTTAAAATAGATTTTTAGTATAAGCGTTACAAAGAGAAAAAACTTTGTTGTTTTGTAAAAAAAACCTTAAGTTGTTGCATAAATTGCATTTTTATAAGTGCTAAGTGCAGTTTCTTTGTTTCTAATAGTACTTAAGTACCTGTGACTTGCAGTTTGTCAAATTTTCCTTTAGTTTTTATGTGTTCTAGCTTTCTAGCCATCCTTGCTATTTAACTAAGTATTTCTACTAACGACTGACTTTCTGTAGGCTTTTAATTTCTTTAACCTTGTACTTATTGTCTTCAAGCTCTATGTCCGTTGCTAGCTTAGTATCTAGAGGTGCTAGTTCTAAGAGTTTCTTGTAAAAGACAAAGTAAACGCTTATGCCTAGTAGCAATTAAAGTTTGTAATTTACTGTGCCTATTTCTTTTAAGATTTTAAAAGGTTTTACTTAGAGGTTATTTAGTTTTTTGCTTAGTTGCTTAGTTTTTAAGTTCTGTTGTAACAGAAAAACTTTGTCCTCTTTTTTAAAAATTAGTTTTTTAATTCTCTGCTTATTAGCTGCCTTAGCTGTTATAAAGTTTTTATAAGCTATATTCTTGCTTAATTCTTTGTGCAATTCTTGCATAAGGCGGGCTTTGTTATCTTTGCCTACTGTAATACTTTCTATTTCTTTTAGATTTTAATAAGCAACTAGCTTATATCTGTAGTTTGTGTAGTGTAGTAAGTATTTTATTATTACTAATTTAGTGCTGTTGTATGCTAGTTGTGCTGTTAGCAAAAGCTTAACTTAGTTATTTTATAGCTTATTAGCGTACATTTTTAGATATTGTTCTAGTATTTAGTTTGTTTATTCTGTCTAGTTATCTATTTTAAGGTAGAAGCTAGTTTATAGCTTCTTTTTTACGCCTAACTTTGCTAGGAATATGTTCTAGTACTTAGACGTTAACAGTTTATTACAGTTAGTCATAAACTTTTTAGGTATTTTATACTTAGATATTAGTACTTTAAAAACTCTATACGCACAGTTTTCTAATATAATATTTTTTTTATAAGCACAAACTTTGCTTTTTTAGTTAATTAGCATATAATTACTAAAATTGTGCTGCAAAGTTAGGCTAATTTTAGTTTTAATAATTTTAGAAGCTTTACTATAAAGTTTATTATTACGCTATTATATAGTCTTGTTAGTAGCTGTAAGGGTTGTAACAGGCTGTAGAGCTTGTGTTTTTTAAGCTTGTTTTAGTAACAAGCTAAATAGTTGCTTAAAAAATTTTGCACTTTTGCTTATAAGCGTAGTATAGTAAACACCCTAGCTAGTTATTTAACTATTTTTTGAGTTGCTACATGTCTGTACTTTAAGGACTTGTATAGTGCTTTAATAAGACTTAATCTTATGTATAAAGGTACATATATTAAATTTTTATAAATTATATCTTAGTACTCTTGTTTGTCTTGTAGTAGTTTATTAGAGCTGTTTTTTTAAGCTTAAACTGCTAGTAAGCTGCCTTTTGCTGCTACTGCTATTAAAGTGTTTTTATTTGCTTAGCTACCTTAGCTATCTGAACTAGTTCTAGCTAGTTGTAACGTAGACTGCTATTAGGCATCTTTTTAAATATAGTGTTATAAAGTTTTTTATAGTTTTTTTTGCGCAAGTTAAATCTTTAGCTTAAGGTATTTACAGAGGGGTGACAAAAAAAAAAGTAATCAAAAAAGTTATTATTTTTGAAGCTTTATAATTCCAGAAGTAGAAGGGCTAAGCAAAAAAGAGTTAGTGATTTAAAAAGCCAAGAACTTCCTCTTTAAGTTGCAATGCTTAGTAAGCTGCTTAGTCAGCACAGCCGCCTCTGCAATTCTGCCCAAATCATGAGAGAAAAAAAGATTAAAATGAATTTCCGTATTACTTTTTTTTGAACGTATAAAGATCGCTAACTATTATAAATTATTAAACAAGACTAGTCACTCTCCTTAGTGTGAGAGTTTTAGAGTAGTACTATTAAAAACTACATAGTTATAATTGAAGGCCTATTTTTAAGATTTATGTAGATAATATTATAAAATAGCTTACTAACACTTCTCCTATTACTTTAGCATTATAACAGTACTTAATAGTCAACTTATATTAATATAGAACTAATTCTAAGTCTAAATTTTAAAGTTATTTTAGTTTCTACTTAGTATAATTATAATAATTTTAAGGTTTCTTTTATGTTTAAAGGGAGCTTTTTCTTTGAATTTTTTCTAATATAGATATCTTGTTTTAGCAAGTTCTATAAGATTTTTATAAGAAATATATATTTATTTAACTTTTTTAAGTTTTTGTGTCATTTTCTAGTAATTTTAATAAGGTTCTGCTATAGAAAAACTAAGTTACAAAGAGTAAATAGACTTTATATACTTTAAGCTTACTAATATATTACGTAATTAGCGCCTATATACGCAACCTCCATTTCTAACACCCTTTAATTATACTTAAAGTAATTAAGACATCACCCTCTATAACCTGCTTACATACTGCTTACGTAGCCTTATTAAACATAGTTTTTTATTAGCAATTTTTACACGTTCCAAAAAAAGTTATACTAAAATTCATTTTAACTTTTTTTTCCTATTAATTTGAGCGGAGTTGCAGGGTGAACCGTGCTGACTAAGCAGCTCACTAAGCATCGTATCTTAAAGAGGAAGCTCTTGGCTTTTCAAATCACTAACTCCTTTTAGTATAGCTCTTCTACTCATAGAATTATAAAGCTTTAAAAATCATAACTTTTTTGATTTCTTTTTTTCTTGTCACCCCTCTTTACTACTTTGTTAAGTGTTCTAGCGTAATAAGTTATCTTAAAGTTAAACTGTGCTAACATTTTAGCTTAATAAACTTATTTTAATGAAGTTTTATTGTTGTAATAAAACCTGCTAAGTTCTAGTGATTAGTAAAAACCTTAATTTAGTGTAGTAGCTTTAATAAGTAGACTTTCTACTGTTTAAAAGCATTTACTACTTTTAGTAGTTCTGTTATTGTAAATGTTGTAGTTAAGTTCTGCTCTAGAAAACTTTCTTAAATAGTAGAACACTAGTTTTTATTTCTTGTCTAGGTATTACTGTCATAATACAGCTTTAAGTGGATAATCTAATATCTTAGTTTTAACTTGTGTTTCTTGTTTTAAGCTGTACATCTTAAGTACAAGTGCTTTAAAAAATATTTGTTTAATTTAATTAAAGGCTTCTTAATGCTCTTAATTTTATTTAAACTCTACTTCTCTCTTTGTAATTTTTAAGAGGGGTGCGGTAATCTTTAAGTAATTTCCAATAAACTTTGAGTAATAGTTAGTAAGTTCTAAAAAGAATTGCACATCTTTAATTGTTTTAGGTTTTAGCTAATTCTGTACAGCTGCAGTTTTTTTTAAGTTTATTTTAACTCTCTTTGTAGATATTGTAAAGCTTAGGTATTCTATCTTTTTAACATAGAATTTGCACTTCTTTAGCTGCAAATATAGCTTATATTCCTTAAGCTTTTTAAACACCTTTTTAACATGTTCTACATGTTCTTTTAGCGTCCTGCTAGTGTATACTAGCACATTATTAATATACGCTATGACAAAGATTCTAAGGTATTTTTAAAGCGCGTTATTAATAACTAATTAAAAAGCTGCTAGTGTGTTTGTTAATCTAAACAGCATAACTATGTATTTAAAAAGTGTATTCTCTATTTTAAATGCTGTTTTCTATTTATAACCTCCTTTTATTTTAATTTAGTAAAATGTATCTTGAATCTTAAACTTTATAAACTACCTAGCTTTTTAGAGTGAATCTATAAGCTCTGTAGTTATTAGTAAGAAATATTAGTTCTTTTAAGTAACTGTCACGGATAGTTACGTGTTGGCTGGATCCGCCAAGCTCGCTTATTGTTAGCTTGCCCACTCGCAATTGTGCTTATAAGGGGCCCCTCACCTGCAAGAATACTAGCAGGTATTATTGCTTAAAATATATACACGTTATTATTTAGAGCTATTTCTTACTATCTTCTATAGTGTAAAGCAAGTACTATTGCCTAAAGCCACCTTTTATAGAATAATACCTTGCCTACAAGCTAAAAGTTTAGAGATAGCTCTTTTAACGCAATCTAACACTTAAAGTAATTAAAAAAGCTAAAGCCTTGCTGCATTTAAACTCTCTAATTTTTTTCAAACTCTTTTAAGGCCTACTACACCTAAGGCGCCTAGAGAGCACATATAAAGCGCACCTATAATACTTAAAGAACGTATTAATACTGCAAAAAAGTAATATAATGAACTTTAATCTTAGCAACAATTGTAGAAGTTAAAAACAAGTATTATAACTAAAAAAAGTTAAATAAGAAGAAATTTTAAATCTTCTAATAGTACTAACTACACTATCGTGCACGTAGAATATACTTAAAGTAATACTTACTACATATGTGCAACGCGTGTTAAAACTTCAAAACTTAGCTAAATACTAAGGCAAACTTTTAACGAACATTATAAGTCTACTTATTTCTATAAAGTAGCATTTTAGCTACTACTACAAAAATTTAAAAAAAATTATAATAAAATAATTTAGCTAATGTAGTATTTTAAGGTAGACTTTTAAGAGCTTTAGTATACTTACTACAAGCGTTCTTCTAAAGTAGAAGAAGAAGTATTAACTTAAAACTACTTTAAGTAATATATACTTAGCTTACTTTTAGAATTTATTAACTATAGCTTTAAAGTAGCTACTATGTATTTATATACTATATAGTAAAGAAACTGGACTGTTTAATTATTTGTAATATATCTTAATATCTTTAAAAATTAACTTATAACATATACTAAGGCATAAAAAGTCTAGCACTTATTTGTAAAACTAAAGCCTAAACTATAGCATACTATTACTAACTACTATTAGATCTCTACAACTAGAGAAGACTTTATTATGCTTAAATTTATACTTAAACAGAATTTGCGCAAAGCACTTATTATGTATAACTAGCTTAATTAAAACACTTTTACGTTAAAAAAAAGAATACTTCCTTACAGCTACTATACAAGACGCACTTAAAAAGTATAAAAGCAGCTATACTATTTTATACTTTAAGTGCAAAAAAAAGAATACTACGCAAACAAATGCTAAAGTAGTAACTTGAATAAAGTATCAGTTAATATAAACTAAATAAAAAAAGTTAAGCTTTACTATAAACTTAAAATTAGTAAGGCGCGTGCTAATAAATATTTTACTAAAAATGCAGCGTATGTGTTATGCACGATTAGTAACTAAGAAAAAAAACTTTAAGTTATTTTAAACTTACAAGCAGATATTAGCTTTATTAGTTAAAAAATAGCTGTAAAAATATATTTAAAGCTTATTTAAAATGCAGAACTTCTTTGCCTAAGTTAAATTAAACTTTAAAGTCAAAATATATAAATAGCATATAAGCTCTTGCTGCGCTTAATAAATAATAATAATACCAAGTGCATTACAAAAGTTATTGCGTATAAAGTTAATAAAAAAAGTATACTACTACTACTTAGCAACCTTTTCTTAAGCTAAAAAGGCATCTGTATTAAATACAGAAGATAGATATAGTATTAAAAATATATAGGGGCAAATCTTAACTTAATAGCTACAAAAGCATTTCTAAAAAACGCAAAACTTATAAATGTAAAAACTTACTTTTTAAAAGTACTTTAAAGTAATAGTGTAAGCATTAAGCTAAAGGCATATATGCTAAACGTATTTATAGCATAAGTGCAGTGCATACTTAATATATTATAAAATTATGCTAATGTTTTTAATAATAATGCTGCTAAAACTTTTTTACAATAATAAAGTTTAAATTACGCAATTACCTTTTAACAAAAAAAAACCCCCTTAATAGCTTTCTTTATACTTCTCTTTTTATAAGCTTTAAGTGCTTTATAAATACAATAAAAAGGCACTAAAGAAGAAATAAACTTGCTACAGCACTAGCTCTACAGGCGCTCTAATATTGTTTGTACTAAAAAAAGATAAAACATTTTACCTTTATATAAATTATTAAAGTCTTAATACTGTTATAATAAAAAATTGTTGCCTGCTCTTTTTAATTAAAAAGACACTAGACTGCCTTTTAAGCGCACGCTACTACATAACTTTAAATTTTAAGAACGCCTACTATTATTTAAAAATTAAAGTAGAAAATAAGTAGAAGACTGCTTTTAAAACATAATATAAACATTTTAAGTATTTTGTTATACTTTTTAGGCTTACAAACGCCCTAGCAAGTTTTTAAGCTTATATTAATAAGGCTTTTAAAAAGCACTTAGATTACATATATACAGTTTATCTAAAAAATATCCTTATTCACACTTATAATAATAACATTATGCTACATTAGCATACTATACGCGCTGTACTTAACTTTTTACTCAAAGCAGAGTTATATGTAGATTTTAAAAAATATATAATTACTTTAAGTAAAGTTTATTTTTTAAAATTTATAATTACAAAAAGCAGCATCTGCGCAGATCTAGCACACGTTACTACTATTAATTAGTAGCCTACACTTACTAGTATTAAAGAGCTGCAGTCTTTTTTAAGATTTATAAACTTTTATTAGTGTTTTATTAAAAACTATGCTATAAGAACAGCACCTCTAATAAATATTTTAAAAGAAAAACAAGTATTTTACTACAATAAAAACATATATACTGCCTTTGTAAAGCTAAATTAATGCTTTATATGTGCGCTTATTTTATATTACTTTAAAAATACACGTATAATTTATATTAAGATAAATACTTTTACTTTTGCTATCTTAAGCATATTGTTTTAACTATTTAAAAATAAAAAGTAGCATTTTATTGCGTTTTATTTACAAAAACTGCACAACGCTAAGCTAAACTACAATGTATATAACTTTAAACTTTTAGCTATTATATAAAGTTTTAAGAGATAGCAATACTACTTAAAAATTGCTTAATACACTGTTGAAGTGTTAATTAATTATAATAACTTATATTTTTTATTCGCTGTGTAAAAGCTAAACTAGTATTAAGCACGCTATGCTCTATATTTAAAAGCTTTTAATTTTAAAGTTAAGTACTGCTTAAGGCATATAAACTCTGCAAACAAATAATTAAAAAAAGTAAATTATAAACAAAAAAACCAGTTGTTAATTTAACTATTACTTATAGTATAGAACAAACTCTTAGAAAAAGTAAAGTATAGTAAAATAAAGAAATTTATAACTTAGTACAGCTAAGATAGCGCATCTAAGACGCATAGAGCTAATATTTAAAATATAAAAAGTATTTATACTGCTAGTGCTATAAAGTGCATACTATACGTACTATGCTTCCTAGCTAAAGTATTAGTTAGTAGCAAACTTATTACAGTAGAGTTAAAAGCTTTAATATATAAACTATACTAGTTATAATAAAAAACGCTTTTGCCTAGCAGCAGGTTGTAGACTCTAGACAAGTAGTACATACTTAGAATAGCAGCAGCGCGCAAGTTGAGTATATTAACAAGAAAATAGTCTTAAAATATAAAAGTAGAGCTTATATTTTACTAAAACAAGCTATTAAGTAAGAAATTTTATTATAGAATTACAATATGTATATAGCAGGTTATATTAGCGTACATAATATATATAAGCTTATTAGTAAGCTGTATTACTAGCTAAAGCTAAGCTATAATGTTTATATATACGTAAAGACCTATGTAGTATACTAAAAAAGTAAAGCTCTAAGACACAGCAAATATAGTTAGTTATAACTATTATTAGTTTTTAATATCATTCTTAAAAAAGTAAGCTTTAATTTTGTTATAAAGCTGCTACTAGCAAAAAATTGTTTAAGTTGCGTTTTTAATATAATTCTTATAATTGTTAAACGCTTTTTTAAAAATAGCAATTTACAAACTTATATCAAAAACGTAAAATATAAGATAGTTTTTAAAATTTTACTTTAAACATATTATTTTAAAATACAAAATTTAGAAAGGCGTTGTATTAAATTACAGTTTAATTTTTACTTTAGTATTTTAAATAGAAATATACTACTAATTATAAGTAAAGCGTAGGCTAAGTACAGTCTTTTACCTGCAGACAAATAAGCAAACTAAACACTATAACTAAATAATAAAGTAATACTTAATAACCTTTACTTTACAAAAACAAAATAATTAAGTGTTACTTTTACTAACTACATAATTTGTATACAACAACTCTATCTATATATTGATAAAAATAACACTTTTTTACGTAGTATATAGTAAGCAATTATTAATTACTTTGCCTTCTAAGGACAGTAGGCTAGAGAAGGAAGTACTAGATGCTGTATACAGATTGCAGCATATGCACAGTACACATGCAACAGCAATAGAATACTTTTTAGGAGCACAAGAATACTAACACTAATACTATAATAAAAAACATAAACTAAAAATCTTTTGCTAAAAAACTTAGCTTGCTTTAGCATAAAAAGTATTTGCTTAGCTTACTAACTTAGCAAAAAGCTTTCTAGCAAGTTTATAAAAACTATTTTTAATATAGAAAGCAATTAAAACGCAGGCTTACTAACTACAACTATTATCTTATTATTGCATTTATAATGTTTTTTATGTTTTTTTACTAAAACAATAGAAATTGCGCAATAGTTAAGAAGATAACACTTAAGCACTAGAAATTAGGCTTAAAAGTAAATTAATTAAAGAAGTTAAAAAAAAATTAAAAAAACAATTAAGAATAGCTAGCTAGAATGTTAGTTAAAAAAGGAAGGTTATGATAGATTATAAGATACTTAGACTCTAGCATTGCAGTTTAAGGATATAAAAGAACTAATTCAGAAATATAAACACAAATAAAGCTTATTACAGCTTAAGTATACTAAAAAAAAACAAAAATTATTAAAGCGCAGGTGAGGCGCAAGGCTAGGTAGTTAAAAAACAAAAACTTTACAAGTACAAAAATATAAACTTTTACATATTATTACTAATCTTTTTACTACTACTAATTAAATTATTATTACCTCTACTTTTAGCACTACTATTATAAGCGCTACCTGCGCTCCTACTGCGCTAAAGAAGTAGCTTGTTATTGTTACCTAAGCTGTTATTATTGTTGTTATTATTACTAACAGGACTTGCTATTTTAGCTGTATAGCTAATAACCTGCTTAAAAGCAGTTACTATATAATACTGCTTTAATAAATTAAGCTTAAATAATAAGGCAAGGTTGTTAGTATCTAAGTAAAAACTTTTAAAAGAGTACTAGTATGTACTGCAATGCGTTAGCAGTTAGTAAGCTTAAGGTTAAATTAGTGCTAGTAATACACAAGCTTAACCCCTGTAGTAATAATAGTAGCATTAGTTTAGAGAATACCAGTATTAGCAACAGCAGTATTGTAATAAGTGCAGAAGTAATATAAGTAATTTAAATACTTATTAAGCGCTACAAGTACCTATATAGATTAGCTAAGGCACAGTTAGTAAAATTAAAAACTTACCTTAGTATAACTGCTATAGTTGCCTTTAGCACCATAGTTACAATAATAATACTTAGTCTTTTTATAAATTTTTATTTATTTAGCAATGTTTTAAGTGCAGCGCCGGCAAGTTATATGTAAAGCGACAAGATTAACAGTTTTTTAAGTATACTAAACGTGTACAGCTAAGTATTTTGTAAGTATTACTTTTTAATGTACTTAAAGTTTAGATAGTAAACTTTAATAAAAATTAGAGCTTATTATTAAAGTGCTTAGTAAGTGTGCTAAAGTTGCGTGTTAAGTGTGTTAAGCAAGAAGAGAATTAAAAAAAAATATACTAAAAAACAATTTTATTACTGCAGCAAGCATTATTGTGTATAAACTACTTATAATAGTTATATACTTTTCCTTTTACTTTAAATTTTTTTTCAAAAACAAACAATAAAATTTAAAAGTTACTACAATAACGCTACAAAAACTTAAATTTTAGAGCTTGCTACGCGTTTAATTTACAAGTAATATATATGCAGAGTGCATATATGTTGCGCGTAAGATGCGCTCCTTACTAAGCTATCTTAATACATAATTTTAGAAGTTTAATTTAAGGCTGTTAGGACGCTAGACTAAAGAGAGAGGCTCTATAAGAGATAGTTGTGTGTTAGCTAGATCTGCTAAACTCGCTTATTATTAGCTTGCCTACTTGCAATTGTGCTTATAAGGGGCTTTTTACCTGCAAGAATACCTGCAGGTATTATTGCTTAAAATATGCACACGTTATCATTTTAGAGCTATCTCTTACTATCTTCTGTGGTGTAAAGCAAGTACTATTGCCTAAAGCCACCCCTTACAGTAACACTGTTTAACTTGTAGAAGTTAACACATAGTTGCTACTTTTTGTTAGACTTCTTTATAAACAATATTAGTAAGGCTATTAGGCCTAATCTTAGTCAGATAAATCTCTTCTTTAAGTTCTTTTAGATATAATCCCTTAGCTTAGCATTGTGTCTAGGCAATATAAGATACATTAGTCTTAAGCTTAACTTAGCTCTTTTATCTAAGATAATCTTGTAATCTTAATTTTAATAGTCTGCTAAATTTATAGCCTTATTTTCTTTGAACAGTTCTCTAAACTTGTTTGTTTAATACTCTTGAAGTCTTTTTAGTAGTAAAAGTTCTTTTTTTGTAATTGCAACTTGTTTTATTTATATTACTTTTGCTTTTTAAAAGTCTTTTGCATAAACTCTTATAATTTTATGTAGTAAGATTGTGCTAAATCTCTTATTTTTAAGTAAGCTTTAATTTGTTAGGCGTCTTTTGTGTTATACTCTAGCAACTTTGTATACAAGCTCTTAGCTAAGTATAGTTTTTTTTTGCTAGTTAATAGCAGGGTTATAGGCGTTTAGCTAGTTATAACTTATTAATATGTCTAGTTGGCCTAAATCTATAATGTTAATGTTTATTTAACATTTTGTTCCTACTACTTGCAGTTTTGTTAATTTAGTTTCTTACTGTATTTTACCGCTTTTATATTTTATAAGTTTTCTATTAGCTTATATTATCAGAATGAAAGTTTCTTTAACTTTGTATAGTATCTTGTGTTTTTCTACTACTTATAGTAAGATTACTATTTGTGCGGCCCTGCTATTTACAAGTGCCTTAATATTTTAACTTTGTATAGATATAGTTGCGTACAGCTGTATTACATAACTATTAGTATTTTATACTTTCTTAAAAGTAGTTTCAAGATGGCCTTTGCTAGTACGACTTTATTTTTAGCAGTATTCTAGTTTTTTAACTGCTTATCTTTCTTTTTTTTAGAAACAGTGTCCTGCACTGTACATAGTGCTACAGTGTATTAAGCAGCTATTATTATAACAGAAGCCCTAATAAAAGCTTGTATAAAGTATTTCTTGCCTTAAGGCTTACTTTTTTAGTTTTATTTTTTTACTTTATAATTTAGGCAGTCTGCTGCCTTACAGATGTTTCATAATAGAGTAGTATAGTAGTAGTTATCTACTTATTATGCCTTCTAAAATTATTTTTAATAGAAGTTACATTTATCCTTGCATTACGTCTATAGAAGTTAGTAGTAAATTTCTACTTTTTTAAGTTTATAAAAGTAGCACTTGTCTGCTAAGCATTTATCTGCTTATAAGTTTAAGTAACAGCACTAGTCTTAGTTTACCCTACACTTCTTCTTGTCCTTTTTATAGTACTTACAATTAAGTTTACAATTATACTAGCATAGCTTCTTATATCTTTTAGTATTTTCTACTTCTTAAGCTTCTTAGTCTTTAACCTTAGCTACTAAATTATTAAAGTAAGGCTGTTAGTGTATTGCCTGATATTTAACTTCCTTAGCATTTTTGCTAGTAATTATAATTTAATTATAAATTGTGCATTTATTAGCATAGTGTGTTGTTTCTCTGCATACTTAAAATTAGTTATTAGCTAATTATTCTAGCATAATAGTATTTTTGACTTTCTAGTCTACTAACTTAAGTTTACTTAAAGAAAAGACTTTGTTAGCTAGTTTAAGTTGTAGTACAATTTTGTGACTATTTTTTAAGCGTGCTTTCTTATAAAAGTCTAAGTTAATTAAGTTATTATTTAGTTTTATTTTAGCTAGGTAAAGCATTCTTTGTCTAATTACGCTAATCTTAATAGCTGCCTGCTTAACTTAATTTTTGTTGTAGTCTTAAGCAAAGTATCTTACTTTACTACATTAAAAATATGCTTTGTTATTATAACACTTCTAGTATTCTGTTACACAGGGTGGGTCTACACTTATCTAGGCTTAGTCTGTACTAAGGCGAGGCTGATGTATGCGGTAGTCCGTAAAGTATTATAGAAGTAATTTTAAGTAGAAAAAAGTTATTAATGTTAACTAAAGGTAAATAATACTAATTCTATAAATAATAAAATAACTAGTTAACAATCTGTATAAGAGATAAACTATTTAAGTTTAACTACAATAAGTGTAATAATAAAATTTAATACATTTTTATACCTGTTGCCTTTGTCCTGCCATCCTGTACATCCCTTCTAAGAGGGAGGTATGTAATAGCGCTGCTATCCCTTTATGCATAGCTATCCTAGATGGCTAGCCTTAGCAGGATAGCAATTACGTAATTAGCGCCCTGCGCAGATTATTGCCTTCTAGCGTAGAGGCTAGTTAACTCTTAAATATTACTTATACGTTAAAAAGGGAATCCTTTCTATATCTTGTAATATTATCCCCTTTTTTTAGGCGTATTATCTTAATACCTTAAAGTATTATTTTCTTGTGCTACCCGTTAAATTGCTAACTATATATAAAGTTTTAGTATGCCTATTATATTATACGCTTGATTCCCTCTACGCCTTCTTAACTATGCCTAAGGTTCTATTTTCTTGCTATTCTTGCCTATAAAACTCTACTTCTAAGCGTTGTGCTTATGCTAATTATGTAAAAAAGCTAAGTTTAAAAATAGCTTTTTATTATAAGTAGTGTAAAGCAAAGAATATTTATTATTTTATTAATACTGCAACTAGCTGTTATGCTAGTTATATTTCTATAAAGGTAAAGTGTACTTTATTTGTTTTGAAAAAAGAGTAAAAAAAAATTTAGTGTAAAAAGTATAAAAAGCGCCTTAAAATTGCGCGTCTAGAGGCTTAGTTAGCTTAAAGCAAGCTAGAGCTCTTAGAAACTAAGGCGTAAAAGCAATTATTTACTAAATAAGATTTTACTATTCTAAATTTTTAAAATTATGCAAAGAAGCAAGCTAAAAAAATCTCCACCCTTAGTATAAACTTTCTAGTAACTAAACTATTGCTACTTAGGCTATTAACTAACTTAGGCTAGTTACAGGCTAATGCTTTTTTTAATCTCTTTTTTTTAATTACCTCTTTTCTTTTAAGGACTTAGTCTTTTTTTCTTTAAGTATTTTTAATAATACTTAAGTACCTGTAACTTGCAGTTTATTAAATTTTTTTTTAGTTTTTAAGTATTTTAGCTTTTTAGCTATTCTTGCTACTCAACTAAGTATTTCTACTAACAACTAATTCTCTATAAGTCTTTAATTTCTTTAACCTTATACTTGCTATCCTTAAGCTCTATATTAGTAGCTAGCTTAGCATGTAGATGTGCTTTTCTTAAGAGTTTTTTATAAAAGACAAAGTAGACACGTATACTTAGTAATAATTAAAGTTTATAGTATATAATACTTATTTTTTTTAGAATTTTAAATAGTTCTACTTAAAAGTTATTTAGTTTTCTATATAGTTACTTAGTTTCTAAGTTCTGTTGTAATAGGAAAACTTTATCTCTTATTTTAAAAGGTAGTCTCTTAATTTTTTACTTATTAGCTACTTTAGCTGTTATAAAAATTTTATAAGCTATATTCTTACTTAATTCTTTGTGTAGCTTTTATATTAAGCAGGCTTTGTTATTTACGCTTACTGTAATACTTTTAACATCCTTTAAATTCTAATAAGTAGCTAGCTTATATCTATAGTTTACGTAGTATAGCAAGTGCTTTATAGTTGCTAACTTTGTACTATTATAGGCTAATTGTGCTATTAGCAAGATTTCAACCTAGTTGTTTTTTAGCTTGTTAGCGTATATTCTTAGATACTATTCTAGTGTCTAGTTTGTTTATTCTGTCTAGCTATCTATTTTATGGTAAAAGCTAGTTAATAGCTTTTTTTTTATACTTGATTTTACTAAGAATATGTTTTAATACTTTAACGTATCTAGTTTATTTTAATTCGTAATAATATTTTTTAAGTATTTTATGCCTTAATACTAGTACTTTTGTAACTTTATACGCGTAGCTTTCTGCTATAATAACTTTTTTTATAGGCATAAACTTTGCTGCCTTATGTAATTAATTTATAATTACTAGGATAGTGTTGTAAAGTTAAGCTAATTCTAGTTTTAATAATTTTAAGAGCTTTACTATAAAGTCTATTATTATACTACTTTATAGTTCTATTAGTAGCTATAAAAGTTGTAACAAGCTGTAAGGCTTATGTCTTTTAGGCATGTTTTAGTAATATACTGAATAGTTATTTATTATATCTCACATCTTTACTTGCAAGCATAGTATCACAAACACCTTAGCTAGTTGCTTAATTATTTTTTTAATTACTACATGTTTATATTCTTAGAACATATATAGTTCTTTAATAAGACTTAATTTTATATATCAAAGTATATATATTTGAATCCTTTCAACTATATCTTATTATATTTATTTATTTTATAGCAGTTTATTGGAGCTGTTTTTCTTAGGCTTTAACTATTAGTTAGCTGCTTTCTACTGCTACTGCTATTGTAGTGTTTTTACTTACTTAGCTATCTTAGCTACTTTATCTAGTTCTAGCTAGTTATAATATAGACTGCTATTTAATATTCTTTCAAATATAGTATTATATAGTTTTTTATAACTTTTCTTGCGTAAGTTAAATCTTGTACTTAGAGCCACTACTACTTTATTAAGTATTCTAGCGCAGTAGGTTATTTTAAAGTTAAACTTAGCTAATATTTTAGCTTATTAAACTTATTATTAGTTAAGTTTCTTTGTTGTTATGAATTTTACTAAGTTTTAGTAATTAGTAAAAGTCTTAATTTAGTATAGTAGTCTTAATAAATAGACTTCTTACTATTTAAAGAAATTAACTACTTTTAGTAACTTCTTATTATAAATATTATAGTTAAGTTCTGCTCTAGAGAACTTCCTTAAATATTAAAATACTAGTCTTTATCTCTTGTCTATATACTGCTATAACAATATAGCTTTAAGTATATAATTTAATGTATTAGTCTTAACTTGTGTTTCTTGTTTTAGGTTATACATCTCTAGTATAAGTGCCTTAAAAAATATCTATAACCTTTTGATGTGACCACACATTTTGTAGACACCTTTTTAGTAAAAAAGGATTTATTGCTAACAACAGGTATCCGGGCTTATGCCCTCTTGTTCGGCATTACTAGCACGCAATTGGTGTGTTGCATGTTTAGATAGAAACAAAGATGCGCGATATTCCTCTAACTAACCGTCTTAACTAATAACTATTTACTAATAACTGCAACTTCTGTTGTCTCTGTCGCTATCCCGGCGGTGTTATAGTCGCGGCGTTTCTGGCGCCTATACTTAGATGTAAACATACGACAACAGCATTACTATCTAAGCACGGCTCTCCTATTCTTAAAGGCGACTTACAAAATCCTCCTGCTTGTTAGTTTGTTTTAGCTGCTTAATAGCTGTTTTAACATGCTCTTGCTCTTTATAAAGCTACTGCAAGGTCTCTCTACTAAAGTTGCATTCGCGCAGGAGGAGATTAGTAAGATAATACACTATTACTACACCTAGACTATTAACATGCGTAACGTATTTAATAAACTTGCTGCTAAACAAGCCTTTTATAACCTCTATTATAACCTTAACATTTATAATACTAAACGCATTAATAAGGTGTTAATAAATAACAAAATTTAACCTCTGCGTCCACCTAATAACTATAGGAGCTACCGCTGATAGCTTCTCTTTAACTAACTAGAGAGGCCGCTTAACAAAGGTGCGCGGGCTTTGTAATCTACTACTATAGCTTCTTATATAGTAACCTAGTAAGGTCTAACTTTACTTAATATAAGCTATTAGTCTTTATATCAAACAGGGAGAAGAACAGTCTAAGTATTATATTATTTATATGCAAGTTGTTCGTATGCAGTACTATGTAGTGTAGGAAATCCTAAAGGTAAAAAGCAGTAGGCAGAAAGCTTTTATAAAGTATTATAGGCTTCTACTGCAGTAATGTACGTGTCCGCTAGCAATTGCTGTTAAACACGTTTTAATTAGTGTTATTTTTTAGTACTTTTAGCAAATTTTTTAACTTTAATTTTGCTTAGTAGTCTAAGCTTTTCTGCTCTAAGCGCTTAGCGCGTAGACCTTATCCACTCACCGTTTAAATTTTATTAACTACACACAATCTTTTTTTAACTTTTGCAACTAATTAGTAGAGGGCAGCTACTTTTCACTTTTTTAGAAAACCTATTTTAACTACAACAACAACCACCACCTTTAATACCTTAAAAATAAAAAAAATATCTATTTAATTTTATTAAATGCTTTTTATTATTTTTTATTCTTAAGTAAATCTTATTTCTTTTTTTGTAATCTTTAAGAGGGGTGTAGTAGTTTTTAAGTAATCTTTAATAAACTTTTAGTAGTAGTAAGCAAGTTTTAAAAAATATTATACGTCTTAAATTATTTTAGGTGTTAGCTATTCCTACATAGCCGCGATCTTCTTTAAATTTATCTTTACTCCCTTTATAAATCTTATAAAGCCTAGGAATTCTATCTTCTTAATATAGAATTTGCACATTCCTAGCTATAAGTATAGCTTGTAATTTTTAAGCTTCTTAAGCACTTTTTTAACATGCTCTACATATTCTTTAAGCGTTCTACTAGAGTACACTAGTACATTGTCTAAGTATGCTGTAATAAAGATTCTAAAGTATTTATAAAGTGTGTTATTAATAATCAATCAAAAGGTTGCTAGTGTGTTTATTAATTTAAAAAGTATAACTATATGTTTAAATAGTCTATACTCTATTTTTAACGCTATTATTTACTTATAACTTTCTTTAATTTTAATATTATAAAATTCTTCTTAAATGTTAAATTTTGTAAACTACTTAGCTCCCTTAAGTTAATCTAGAAGCTTTATTATTAGTAGTAAAAACTATTAGTTCTTTTATATTATGCTATTTAATCTCTTAAAGTTAATACATAGTTACTATTTTTTATTAAGCTTTTTTACAAATAAAATAAGGAAAGCTATTTAGCCTAATTTTAGTTAGATAAATTTCTTCTTTAAATTCTTTTAGATATAAACTCTTAGCTTAGCATTATGCTTAGGCAATATTAAGTGTATTAGTTTTAGGCTTAGCTTAGCTTTACTATCTAGAATAATCTTGTAATTATAATCCTAATAGTCTACTAGCTTTATAGCCTTATTTCTTTCAAAGAGTTCTCTAAACTTATAAGTATAATACTCTTTTAGTATTTTTAGTAGTAAAAGTTCTTTCTTTATAGTTATAACTTACCTTATTTAAATAACTCTTTTTTTCTAAAAGTTCTTTATATAAATTCTTCTAATTTTATATAGCAAGATCTTGCTAAATCTCTTATTCTAAGTTAAGCTTTAATTTATTAAGCGTATCTTTCTACTTACTCTAGTAACCTTATGTATAGGTTCTCTTCTAAGTATTATTTTTATTTATTAATTAATAGCGGGATTATGTGCATTTAGCTAACTATTACTAATTATTATGTCTAGTTCTCCTAAGTCTATAATATTAATATTTATTTAGCACTCTATGCCTGCTATTTTTAGCTTTATTAATTTAGTCTCTAACTGTAATATGCTGTCTCTATATTTAATAAGTTTCTTATTAGCTAGTACTATTAAGATTAGTTTTCTCTTAACCTAGTATAGTATATTATGTTTCTTTACTACTTATAAGGAAATTATTGTTTGTACAGCCCTATTATTTACAAGCGCTTATATATTCTAACTATAAATAAATATGGTTGTAAGTAACTACTTTACTTAACTATTAGTATTTTTTACTTTTTTTAGAGTTATTTTAAGTATGCTCTTACTAGTGTAACTTTGTCTTTAGCAGCATGCTAGTTTTTTGCCTACTTACTTTTTTTTCTAGAAAAGTAGCCTGTACTGTACTTAGTACTATAGTATATTAAGTAACTATTATTATAATAGAAGATTTAATAAAAGTTTTAATAAGGCATCTCTTGCCATAAAGCTTATTTTTTTAGTTTTAGGTTTTTTGCTTTATAAATTAGGCAGTCTGCTGTCTTTTTAATATTTAATAAGAAAATAATATAGTAGTAGTTATTTACTTATAATGCCTTTTTAAGTTACTATTAATAAAAGTTGTATTTATCCCTGTATTGCGTCTATAGAAGTTAGTAGTAAATCTTTACTTTCTTAAGTTTATAGAGGTAATACTTATCTACTAGGCACTTATCTACTTACAAGTGTAGGTAGCAGCACTAGTCTTAGTCTGCTATATATTCCTTTTTATCTTTTTTATAAAACTTGCAATTAAGCTTACAGTTATACTAACACAACTTTTTATACTTTTTAGTATCTTTTACTTTTTTAGCTTCTTAGTTTTTAACTTTAGCTACTAGACTATTAAAGTAGAGTTGTTAGTGTATTACTTAATATTTTACCTCCTTAGCGTCCTTGCTAGTAATTATATATTTATAAGCGTAATGCGTTGTTGTTCTATATACTTAAAATAAGTTATTAGCTAATTATTTTAGCATAACCTTGTTTTTAACTTTTTAATTTATTAGCTTAGATTTACTTAAAGTAAAGACCTTATTAGTTAGTCTTAGTTATAGTACAATTTTATAGCTGTTTATTACGTGTGCCTACTTATAAAGGTCTAGATTGCTTAAGTTGTTATCTAGTTTTGTCTAAACTAGGCATAGCGTTCCTTGTTTAATTATCCTAATCTTAATAGCTGCCTATTTAACTAGTTCTTTTTTGTAGTTTTAGGCAGAGTGTCTAACTTTACTATATTAAAGACATGCCTTATTATTATAACACTTTTAGCGTTCTTCTTTAAAAAAGCAATTTTACTTTCTTTTTTTAGTATTTCTGTCTTAAGCCTTCTCTTACACTTTACTAGTTATAATAGTGTTGCTATCTCTATTATACCTACTAAGTTGCCTTTTTATGTTAGCCAAGCTAAGTTAAAAGTATTTTTTTAAATTATATTATTCCTAAAGCCTGTTATTAGTGCGCGTAGCTAACTTACCTAGCGCGTATAGTATACTAGGCTTATTATAGTATACTAGGCTTATTATAGTATATAAGGCTATTCTTAATATACTTTTTTAGGCCTGCTTTAAATATTATTTAAAGTGTCTTATTATTCTAGTTAACTTATATTTATAGTTGCTTAAATTCTACTGTATATGCTAATACTAACGTAGTCTACCTTAAGCAAGTACTTTCTCTTCTTAGCCTAGTTCTTTGCGTCTACTTTTTTAAAAATATATTTTATTCCTTATTTAAATTTTATATAACTTGCAAATAAATTCTACGTTTTAGCCTTAATTTTTTTGTATTTTATATTAAGTAAGTAGTTATTTATTTATTTTTAAGGTATTAAAGGTGGTGGTTGTTAAGTGAAAAGCAGCTGCCCTCTACTAATTAGTCGCAAAAGTCAAAAAAAGATTGTGTGTAGTCAACGAAATTCGAACGGTGAGTGGATAAGGTCCACGCGCTAAGCGCTCGGAGCAGAAAAGCTCAGACCACCGAGCGAAATCAGGGTTAAAAAATTTGCTGAAGGTACTAAAAAACAACACTAATTGAAACGTGTTCAACGGCGATTGCCAGCCTATGGCTAGCAACAAGTAGTTATTTATATAAAGTTGTATTAAGTTAGAAGCTTTATTTTTTATATAAGTGCTTGCTATAAAAATCTTTTCTTTAATAAGTAGAGACTTTGTTATACTTATAGTACAGATTAGTGTAAGTAAGAAATACTTATAGTTTCTTTTATTCTTTTTTATACTTTTTAAGTAGTACTATTTTAAGTTTTTTTATAGCAAGAAGTTGTTTATTTAAAGTAGCTATTAGCTAACTTAAGTGCTAATTAATTATGTTTATTGTTAAAGCTACTTACTGTGCCTAAATATAAGCCTATTACCTAAGATTTCTAATCTCCTAAGCACTAGGGTTATCCTTAGTATTAGAGTTAGATATATTAAGTATTTTATTATTCCTTAATATTAGTTAACTTAGCGCAGAGAGTTTTAGACCCTAGGCTATATTGTTTTAAGTAATTCTCTAGAATACTATTATAAATTTTAATTAGGTAACTTGTTAGTTAAATTGTCTACTAAAATTCTAAGTAGTTAAAGTGTTACACAAGGTAGGTCTATACTTATCTAGGCTTAGTCTATACTAAGGTAAGGCTAATATATACAGTAGTCTGTAAAGTATTATAAGAGTAATTTTAACTAAAAAGAAGCAATTAATACTAACTAAAAGTAAGCAATACTAGTTTTATAAAAAATAACAAACTAGTTAATAATCTGTGTAAGAAATAAACTATTTAAGTTTAACTATAATAATTGTAATAATAGAATTTAACATATTTTTATACTTATTGCCTTTGCTCTGCTAACCTGTACATCTCTTTTAAAAGGGAGGTATGTAATAGCGCTGCTAACCCTTCATGCATAGCCATCCCGGATGGCTAGCCTTGGCGGGATAGCAATCACGTGATCGGCGCCCCGCGCGGATCATTGCCTTCTAGCGTAGAGGCTGGTTGACCCTCAACCATCGCTTGTACGTTAAGGAGAGAATCCTTTCTGTTACTTGTAACACATTCTTCCTTAAAAAGTCTATTATATCTCTTTTTTGAAGTTCTTCTGTCTTTAGCCTTTTTTTATACTTTGCTAGTTATAATAGCATTACTATTCTTGTTGTTTCTATAGCGCTGCTTCTTTGTGCTAGCTATTATAAGCTAGAACTATTTTTTTAATTAAGAGCATTTTAACAAGTAATTTTTAATATGTATAGCTAGCTCTATTAAAGTTTGTCGTATTTTAGGCTTATTATAGTATACAAAGCTGTTTTTAACAATTTTTTTCAGGCTAGCTTTAAATACTGTTTAAAGTGCTGCGTTGTTTTAATTAATTTTAGCTTATAGTTGCTTAAATTCTGCTATGTAAGCTAATATAGACTTAGTTTGCTTCAAGTAAGTAATTTGCTTTTCCGCTTAAATTTTTGCATTTACTTCTTTAAAGATTTATTTTATTTCCTGCTTAAATTCTATCTAACTAGCAAATATAACCTAAGTTTTGTTCTTAGTTTAGTTCTGCTTTATATTTAGCAAATAATTATTTACGTATAGTTGCATTTAATGAGAAGCCTTTCTTTTTATATATGTGCTTGCTATAAGAATTTTGTCTTATTTAGTAAGTACTTTGTTAAATTTGCAGTACAAGTTAACGTTAGTAATATGAGGGTGTTGGAGTGTATGAAGACATACTGCTACGAGAGCAGGAGATTACTAGTGGCTAGATTATACAAGAACAAGGTTAGTAAGATAATAATCTTATTGCAGGTTAAGTATAAGGACTATTAGTAGAAGAAGAAGCCTATTCTCTAGTATAGCACAGGAGCTTAGCTGTGGAGAGCATAAATAATAAATAGTGTCCCCTTTCCGTAAGATACGGGAGAGGCTATATACCTTAAACGCACGTAGTTAAGCACTAACTTAGTATGCAGTAAGGTATTACCCTATGCACTAGCACAAACCTCTTCTTCCTACAAGCTTAGCACTATTAAGCTCTACACTTTACAGAAAGAAAGAAAAAAAAAGCAGCTATAAAAAAAAACCCCTATTTAATTACTTAGAACGCTGCCTAATATTAGCAGATCTTATATTCTTATAGTAGCTACAGAATTTGGGTGTCTAAAAAGCACCTAAATTCTAAAAGCTTAGCGGTTCTCTCTCTACACACCTAACAAGAGCATATCTCTATTATATTACTATCTTTTACTTCTTTAAGCGTTTACTTTAACAAGGTTTTTAAGCAGCAGTTGAAGTGCTTAGTTTAAGTATAAGTATAGTTGTTGTAGTAGCAGTAGGAGCTTAAGTCTTAAATATTAATATAAGACAAATATAATAAGGCTGCCTAGTTAAATTTAAAAGTACTGAGATATTATCTAAAATTACTATGCCTAATTAAAAATAAACACGCAGAAAATGCTATATAAAGAAAAGTATAATAAGTTTTTTACTTTTCTAGAAGACTAAGTGCTTATTAGCTTTTATGCTAAGTTCTTCTTAAAAGCACTAGAGAAAATTAGCTTAAAAGAAATTAGTATTTTATCTATTCTAGTCCTTTGTTGTGATAGAGAGTTTATTCTATTATTAAAAAAGTATAATTAGTTAAAGAAACCTTAAACAGGATTAGCATAAAAGGCGTTCTTCTCTAACTTTTACACTATAGGCTATAAGTTAAGAATTTATTATGTAACATAGTTATAATACTTTTTAATATAATTGTTAATTTATTTCTTAGTAGCATTTTATAGCATGCTGTTTAGCTCTTTATAAACAAAAAAATTGTTTTACTTAGCTTATTTTATAAAGGCTTTCTAGATCTAGAATTTATAATTTGTATAAATATCTAGAGGGAACAGCTAATTAATTCCTCTAAACTTATTAAAATAACTAAAAAAAGTATAAAAAGCTATAGTAAAGTTGCGGTATTATAGTAGGCATCTTTATTACACTATTTTAGACTCTAATAAACTAGAGAAGCATAGTATAGTAGTTACAAGTAGTTAGCCTAGTAAATTCATAAAGTAGAAATAGTAATAAAATTTAAGTTTATTTTTTCTTGTAAAGTTAATTTATCTATTTAGTATTAAAAACTACTTTTTATATATTTTTTAGCTAGTTAGTCTTGTCTTCTTATTTTTTAATAATACTATTTAATACTTTAATACCCGCATCCTTACGCTACTATAGGTACGCTAGCACATGCTTATAGAATTTTAGTAGCATATCTGTGTAGTTATTAATGTCTTTATTATTAAATAAAACACTACTTTAAACTATCTTTACACTAAAGCCCTCTATTATTACACGCTTAAAATTAAAGTTAATTTGCTTATAGTATGTCTAATTACTTCTCTTAGCAAACTTAACATAGTAAGGAAAAAAATTAAAGTGTATTCTTTATAAAGCATTGCATATTATAACTAGTATTCTAAGTCTATGCGTACAGCTGATTAAATAAGCAAGTAGTATATATTACGTAATTACTTAAGGTTTAGTTTTCTATCTATACGTTGTAAATAGAACCTATACATCTTAAAAGTTTTTATAATAATATTCTCTAGATCGCTACGCTATTGCAGCTATATATAGGCGTTAGTAATAATACTTTCTATGCGTTAGAATTCCTCTACCTATAGTTAAAACTTTATAGTGTTAATAATTTTATATTAAGTAGAGATAGAGTAGAAGTTAACTTAAAATAGTTAATATTAGTAGCTTAGCAAATCCTTATCTTGCTTAGTTAGGCAATGTTTCCTAGTAAAAACTTAAAGATAATAAAATTAAATTAGAATTCCTGCTAACAGCTTTATTTTACATATAGTAAGAGTAGACACTTATTAAGCATATTAAAAGGTATAGCTCTCTTAAATAGACTTATAACACTTACAGCAGTGCGCTTATAGATAAAGTATACTTAATTATATAATAAGTTGTTAGAGTTATGCAGTTGTTTAATGTTAACTTCTTAAGACTATTTTTTAATAACTTTAATATAATTAGGATTTGTAATTAGCTTCTTTGCATAGACACGCTTAAGTAGCTTAAAAAACGCTAAAGTAAGATTTATGCAATAGTATCCTATTCTAAAAATCTTAGTCTCTTAGTCTATTATATTAGGCTTTTTATCTACATAGGTAATATAATTAAGCTTAGTATCTAGTTGTGTAGCTGCTTATTAATATACTAGTATTGCCTTTAGAGCACGAGAGCTTAGTAGAGGTAGTAGAGTAGAAACTAGTTAGTTACTAGTTCTAGCCCTTACACGTCCTGCCTAAATGTTAGTAGTATTACGCCTTTATTTTATAACAGTCTTTCTGCTTAGAAGTTTAAATACCTTAACTATTATATAATTATTAGCTCTGCTTTCTACTAACATTTTTAAGGATTGCCTTAGTTGCTTAGTTATAATTAATAGACTACTGCTTCTTCCAGTGCGGGTCTTAAATACTATAAAGTTACTATAGCAATTAATAGATAAAGCTTAAAACAAAGTCTTTCTAACTTCTATAGCTATTAAAATAAGCACTTTATATATTAAATGCACCTAAACTTCTATTACTTAATAGTAATTTATATCTTTAAAAGATTGCGTAGACTAAAGCTAATTGGTTTTTAAGTTCTTAAATATAGCTATGTACTTAAAAATCTTTTACCAGAAAGTATAGTAAAAGTAATTTTTTCTTTTATTGTTCTTAGCTCTAGCGTTAGGGCGTAGCTTCTATGCGCTATAGTTTATATTATCTTTCCTAACCTTCGCAGCTGCGGTAATTTTACGCAGGTTCTCTTTTTGCTATTTATTAATATCTAGAAGTAGTTCTTTGCTATAAGAACTATTTTGTATAGCAAAAGCACAAATGTCTTTATATAGCAACTTAACATTTGCCTAGTCTACTAATAATATATAGCATTTTTTTCTTTAGTTTTTTAAGTTAAGACAGTGTAGTACTACTACATTAAAGAAGTAGCTAGTATTCTTAAGATCTATGCAGTGTAGTACAAAAGCTATATTTATTAATCTTTAGTAGTTAAGTAATATGTAAAGTGTCGCATCTATGACGTACCAACCTCAAGGCCCAAGGCCTCCTTAGGCCTAAGCCTAGGCGTCTGTTAGCTTACGCGCTGAGCGCGCGCTAGCTGACCGCACGTTAGAATATCTACGCTAAACTTATAAGCTTACTTAAACTCCTCTAAGTTTAATAGCAGCCTTTCTAGGCTAGGTCTGTATAAATAGCACGTCTTAGACTTAGTTAGAAAGGCAGAATTAAAATTAACTATTTAGTTCTTTGAAACTACTATTACTAGCTTCTTATTCTCTATAGTTATAAGCCTAGCGCTTTAAATTGTAGTTTAAATTCTCTCTGCGCAACCTAGAGTATACTAGTAGTAGTTTAGACCTTCTAATTTGTTTAAAAAACTTAGTTTATACTCTTTAACCTACAAACTTATTACACGCAAAATAATAGCAAGTAACTTTTTTTAAATTACTAATTTAGCGCGCCTTACAGGCTACGCGACTTAGACTTACTAGTACACCTAGCTTAAGTTTAATACTAAATTTAAAGGAGTCTAGGAATATGTTAACCTAGAGGCTATTATAACTATTAGTATATTAATAGAGCTGCCTTTAAAGCTTTTAGCGCTTATAAAAGACTTATTCTAAAGAAAACTTAAAGCCTATAATAAAAAACTCAATAAATACTACGTAAGGTATACAAACTAGGCTATAAATACGTGTACTCTTTAGTATATTTAAAATTAAGTTTACGCAACTATTAATAAATAGTTACTAGCTCTAATTATAATTAAACTTATAGATAGTACTAGTTAAACGCTTAATAAGCTTGTTAAATAACTATAGCTTAAACTAGCGCTAATAGACACTATTAACTAAATAGTAATACGTTAAGAGTACTAAGCAAGCTTTAAAAAAGCAAAACTTAGTACTATAGAACTAAAAGCTTAGTATAATAAGTAGCAAATAAGCCAACTAAAAGCTAAGAGGCTAAAAATTTCTAAAGTAGATAGCGTACTTGCTGTATTTAACTTTCTAGACGCTGTAGGAGCTAAATACGCTCTTAACTAGGCTAATACAATAAAAATGCTTTACTAATAGTAGTAAACACTTAAAAAGAATTATTTAAACTTTAACTAAACTAGTTAAGTATTTTTAAAAATACTCTATTAGCGCTTAGTTAGCGCACTAAGCTTAGCTAAATTAATAAGAGAAGCCTTTACTACTTTAAGAAACTTAAAAACTTATAGAAATTAAAGTAATAAAAGCGCAGCCTAGAAAGTTAACTACAAGTACTTATATAAAAATAATAAAAAATATAAACACTACTAGGATTCTGTAGAATACTATACACTTTTAGTAGCAATTAAGGCCTACGCTAAAGTCTAACATAATATTAGTAAGAAGAAAACTAAAAAAATTTAAAAACGCTTATACACTAACTAGTTTAAAGAACTTAAAGATAAACTAGTTAAAGCAGAATATAAGCTCTTTTAAAAAGAAAAAAGTAAGTTAAAGACTTTTCTAAGCAGTATTATTGCATTATTAATTAACTTAGCGCTTTTTAAAAAAGATAAAAGCCTAAGTATATACTATACTAGTAATTACAACGCTTACGTACTATTAGAGAGTACTATACTTAATAGTAAAGCTGCGTTATACTTAGTAAATAGTAGAGAACTACTTATACTAGGCTCTTTTGTACTTGCAAGGGAGGTAGAGATATTAGAGGTAGGTACTTAGGCTTTCTTTATTAGTAGTTAAAAGACTTACATTCTCCGCTAAGCTCTAAATAGAATATGTAGTAATAAAACTAAAGACTTTACTTTTATAAATATAGTAGTTATTAAAAGTTTTTATCTTAATATTATCTTAGAAGCTTGCCTACATAGAAAAGGAGTTTAGTATTTAGATCTAAGTAATATACTTTGCTAAGGTATACTTAGTAAAAACGTTATACTAGCACAGCTTAAATGTTGTTTTAACCTCTTATTTCTTAAATATAAGCTTCTATTTTCTTATCTAAAGCTTATTATAAATATAATACTTTTTGTTAGAAGTTTATAGAAAACTTATCTAAAAAGTAACTTAGAAGACTTTTAGTATACTAGAGCAAGGCATTTAAGTTTAAAAGTACTAAAAGCACTTATTAGCGTAACTTAAGAAGTGCAAATTAAAAAAATAGCACACGTAAAATATAAGCACTATGCTTTAACTTATACTAAATAAGTTATCTTAAGAAGACTAAAAGAGCCCTCTCCTTAACTATACTAAAGAATCTTATAGAACTTATTTAACATGCCTTAAGGTTGTTTAGAAGAACAATAAATACAAGTTATTAAAAACACCTTTAGTAGCAAGCTTTATATATATATTCTACAAGCTAAATCTATTTTTGAAACTATAAGAGCTTTTTACTATCTTAAAGCTCTTATTAAAGCTTGTTATAAGCTCTAGATAGTTAAAATTATATAAAATAATAATACTTTAACGCTCTTTTAGTATAGTACATTATAATACTAAACATAGTATAAAGAACGTAGTATTATAATTAAGCCTTCTTTACTATACACACATAAACTAAATAGAGCTACTAAATAAGTTAGATAAAAAATAATAACTAAGTTAATTAAAATAAAGGTAAGCGCAAACTTACCTAAGAAACTCTAGCTAAAAATTATTAAAGCTATAGTATAGCTTTACAATAAAAGCCTATTTTATACATATAATTTACGCTTACTAAGTAAGCTCTTTAATTAATAAAGTAGAAAGTACTTTAAGTACTATAAACTAAAGCCTCTTAAAAGCCTTACAATAAACATAAAACTAAATTAGAGTAGTATATATGCTTATAGCTGCCGCGCCTATCTCTTAAATAAAAATAGAGTAGCTAGGCAATATAAAAAGAGCTTTAAGACTTTTCTTAGAGGCTATATTAGTTACTTAGTAAAATATAGAGCTTCTAATATATACTAAATATAAGTCTTAGCGCTTAACTAGTTTATTACAACGTATAACGTTACATTTAACAAAATACTGTACTATAAAAGACTAGCTTATAAGCTGCTAAGGTAAAACATAGTTCTTATAGTATACACTATTAATAATAATAAAATTAGTAAGACTAGAAAAATACTTAAGTAACTTACAAGTTTTAGTTAAGTAGTAGTAATAATATAAATGGCCTTAAAGCTAATAAGCAATTAGCTAATAATAAAGACTATAGAAGGCCTGCTATAGTTTTTAATAGGCAGTACGCTAAAAGTATATAAAAAACGTTAAGCTAACACTTTTTAAAAAATGTGTATAAGGCAGAAAGGTTCTTTAAAACAGCTACTAACGCCTAAGGCAACGCTAGTACCTCTTTTTCTAAGAACACAAATGCTAAAGCAAAGCACCTTAGCTAAAAAAGCTATAAGTAGTAGTAATAAGCTGCTTAGCTCCTAAAAATTACAAACAACTAATAAATTAAGCTTAATAAACGCGTAGAGACTTTTATAGTCTTTAAGAAAAGCAAGAAATACTTCTAAAGAGGCCTAGTATAGTGCTAAGAATCTTACTGCACTAGCTAAAGTCCTTTAGAATTCTTTAGTAAAAAGACTTTATAAAAAAAAAGTATAGAAACTTTCTACAAAGAGCTTCTTAAGGCTAAAAGACAAAAACTAATATAGTTCTAATATAAAAAGTACAGGCGTACACTACCTACTTTATAACTTTTTAAAGGCACCTAAGCTTAAGGCACTACTCTATTAGCTTTAAAAAAATTAAGAGCTAATTATAGTCTACGCTGTAATAGCAGTAGCTTTTAGAAAAAATAATTAACTTTAAACTTACTTTAACAATTTCTTTAAAGCTTCTAAATAAAAAGAAAAACTTCTAAAACTACTAATATAAGACTCTATTTAAATAAGCTACTTAAAAAGAAATTAATACTCTACTTTTAAAAGGCACTTAGATAGAAAAAGAGACTTTAAAGGACTTTAGGCTTCTTTCTCTTAAATAAGTATTTACTTATAAGCTTAATAAGAATAACTACTTTTTTAGATATAAAGCACGTCTTATAGTAAAAAAAAACTTATAAGTAAAGAACTTACTATACTTAATATACGCAGAAATACTAGCCGCGTAATCTTTTAGACTTATAATAGTAATTATAGCTAAATTTAATATAAAAATTTAGTAGCTTAACGTAGTAGGCGTGTTTTTTAACACTAATATTAGTAAAGAAATAATAGTTCTATATAACTTACTAAATAGTTACAAGCGCTTAAAAAGGTGTGTTAAGCTTAAGAAAGCCTTATATAGCCTACAAAACTTACTATTATTATAGTATAATAAGTTTTTAAACACCCTAAAAAAGCTTAGCTTATAGGCTTTAGCTAAAAAGCTTTGTCTTTTTTATACTAAAGACCGCGCGCTTCTCCTAATATTTTATATAAACAATATTCTTTTTATAAATTACTAATCTTACTAAACAAAAGCCTACAAGCTCCTTAAATTGATTAAAAATATTTATAAAGTTAAAAATAAAAAAAAGGCAAGCTAGTTTCTAGAGATAAAGATTATAAGAGATTATAAAAAGCATATAATATTACTACTACACAACACCTATATTAACAAAGTTGCAAAAAAATTTAATTTAGACGCTCTTAGCAGGTTCTTAAAGACTCCTCTACTCTTAGAAGAGCTAGTTAAAAATTCTTAAAAGGCCCTAAAGCCTTATATTAAGGCCTACTAAAAGCGTGTTAGTAGCGTACTATATATAGCTATTATACTGCGTTTTAACACTGCTTACGCAGTTTCTAAGCTCTTTTACTTTTTTACTAACTCTTTAAATGCTTACATAAAGGCTGTAAATTATTTTATATAATACTTTTACTATACAAGGCATAAGAAGATTATATATAGCAATAATAATAATAAAAAGCTTACTATATATAAAGACGCGTCTTTTGTAAATAATTTAAAGACTTATTAATTTTCTTAAGGCTATATTATTATACTTTTTAAAGGTCTAATTGTTTAAAAAGTAGCTTATTAAGCTATAGTAACAACCTTAACAATAAAAGCAAAGCTCCTTATATTAAAGTATATAGCAAAAGAATCTATAGCGTTTAAAAAACTATTTAAAAAGCTTAAGCTTATAGTTTTAAAAGCCTAGAGAATCTTTTGCAATAACTAACAAACTATACGCTTAGTTATTAAAAAGTAAAAAAAGATAACTACTAAGCTCTGTTATATTAATATACAAAACATGTAGCTTTATTAAAAGCACGCTAAAAGCTTGTTTTAAATTAAATATTTACTAATAGCTAAAATACTAGCTAACAAACTTACTAAGTACTTATTAAATCAAAAGCTTAAGCACTTTAAAAAGCTTATTAATATAGAATATATATCTTATAAAGAATTATAAAAGAAAAAAAGCACAAAAAAAGAAAAGATAAATATTTTATTATTAAAGTAGATTAGCCTCTTACTTCTAAAGAACTTATAAAATTCTAGAAGAATAATCTTTTTTTAATAAGTTTTTAGGTAACTAGGAGGTTAACTAGCTTATTTAATAGCTTCTTAGCGCGCAGACAACGCGTAAGAAGACTATTAAAAGAACTAGCAAGCTTCTTTTAGTTATCTTAACTCTCTTTCTTCTTCTCTACTTTACCCTTAAAGCTCTCTCTAAACTTCTTCTTCTTAGCTGCTTTTTTTAGAAGGACGTAGACAGCAGCTTATAAGCTTTTTAGCCTACTTACTTTATAATTTGTTAGTATAAAAAACTTATAAAAAAATAAAAAAAAAGCTTACAACAGCGTATTTTTCTAAAGCTTAGTAAAAAGCTTTTTAGCTAAAAAAATAGTAATTTGAAAACTTTAATTATTAGTAAAAACTTAAAATTTAAGAAAAAAACATATATAAAACTTTGTAAGTCTTCTTGTTAGAGCACTACTAGTAGCATGTTCTAAAGCTTAAAGCCCTATTCTAACAAGCTTTATTAAAGCTGCTAGATAAAGCGCTCTTAACGCATTTAAAATAGAGCACGTTGCAATACATACTAAGTTTGCCTTAGCGCCTAGAAGTTGCTGCTAGAGTTTTACCTCTGTAGGCGGTTTTAACTAGAGTTTTAACCTTGCCTATACGCCTTCTAGACGTGTAGGCTAGTACTATACTTAAAGTAGTACTAGTTAACTTTGCGCAAGAAGCGCGTTTTAGAGGCAGCCGCGTTACTAGAGTAGGCAGCAACAGCAGCAGCAAGGGCGTAGGTAAGAGTAATAGCAGCAGTGCGTAGGCAGTAGCATAAGCAGCAGCGCAGGCAGCGGCAGCTTTTTATAGTTTCAACTTCTATATAAAGTTAGTAACTAAATAAAAAAAGTGCTAAAATAAAGCTAAAAGCTATATAAAAGTATAAAGTAGCGCGCAGTAGCTTAAAAAGCTATATAAAAGTATAATAACACTTATAAAAGTAATTAGTATTGCTTTTAAAAAATTTAGGCGAGTTTTTAAGTAATACTTATAGTAGCTATAGTAGTGTTAGATACTAAGCCTAAAAAGCTTTAAAATTTATTATTATTGTTGTTACGCTTTGCGCTAAATCGTTAGCTTGCCCACCTGCAATTGTGCTTATAAGGGGCTCCTCACCTGCAAGGATACCTGCAGGTATTATTGCTTAAAATATACATATGTTATTATTTAGAGCTATTTCTTACTATCTTCTGTAGTGTAAAGCAAGTACTATTGCCTAAAGCCACCCCTTACAGAATAATACCTTCTCTTATAAGCTAATAGTCTAGAGATAGCTCCTTTAACGCAATCTAACACTTAAAGTAATTAAAGAAGCTAGAGCCCTGCTGCATCTAAACTCTCTAATCCCCTTTAAACCTTATTAAGGCCCGCTACACTTAAAGAGCCTAAGAAGTGCACTTAAAGCGCACCTGCAACGCTTAAAAAGCGTATTAACGCTATAAAGAAGTAACGCAATAAACTTTAATTTTTGCAATAATTATAAAAGTTAGAAAAAGAAGTAGTACAACTAAAAGAGGTTAAATAAAAAAGAATTCTAAATATACTAACACTACTAACTACATTATCTTACGCGCAGAACGCACCTAAAGTAATACTTACTATACATATATAACGCGCGTTAAAACTTAAAGACCTAGCAAAATACTAAGGTAAAACTTTTAAAGAATATTATAAGTTTACTTATTTCTATAAAGTAGCATTTTAGCTACTACTATAAAAATTTAAAAAAGATAATAATAAAGTAATTTAGGTAATATAGTATTTTAGAGTAGACTTTTAAAAGCTTTAGTATACTTACTATAAGTATTTTTTTAAAGCAAAGGAAGAAGTGCTAACTTAAGACTACTTTAAGTAATATATGCTTAACTTACTTTTAAACTTTATTAACTATAGCTTTAAAGTAGTAACTACGCATGCGCACGTTATATAGTAAAAGAACTAAACTATTTAATTATTTATAACTTATCTTAATATCTTTAAAAATTAACTTCTAATATATACTAAGGTATAAAAAGTCTAGTACTTATTTGCAAAACTAAGGCCTAAACTATAGCACGTAATTACTAACTACTATTAAACTTTTATAACTAGAAAAAACCTTATTACGCTTAGCTCTATACTTAAATAAAATTTGCGTAGAGCACTTATTATATATAATTTACTCTACTAGAGCACTTTTATAAAGAAAAGAAAAAAATACTTTTTTTTAGCTACTACACTAAACGCACCTAAAAGGCGTAAAAACAGTAATAATGTTACATACTTTAAGTGCTAGAAGAAAAAACACTATGCTAATAAGTGCTAAAGCAGCAACCTTAACAAGGTTCTAGTTAATATAAACTAAATAAAAAAAAGTTAAGCTTTACTGTAAACCTAGAGTTAGTAAAGCGCGTACTAATAAATATTTTACTAGAGATGCAGCGTACGTGTTACGCACGTTTAGCAACTAAAGTAAAAAAAAAACTTTAAGTTATTTTAGACTTATAAGTAGATATTAGCCTTATTAGTTAAAAAATAGCTATAAAGATAAATCTAAAACTTATTTAAGATGTAGAACTTTCTTACTTAAGTTAAATTAGACTTTAAAGGTAGAACATATTTGCAGCATATAAGCTCTAGCTGCGCTTAATAGATAATAATAGCGTAAAGCGTATTATAAAAGTTACTATATATAAAGTAGATAAAGAGGGCGCACTACTACTACTTAGCAATCTCTTCTTAAGTTAAAAAGGTATTTATATTAACTGCAAAAGCTAGAAGTAGCGTTAAAAATATATAAAAGCAAATATTAACTTAGTAGCTACTAAAGTATTTTTAAAAGACGCAAGACTTACAAATTTAAAAACTTACTTTTTAAAAATACTTTAAAGTAATAGCGCAAGTATTAAGCTTAAAGTATATATACTAAATATATTTACAGCGTAAGTATAGTATATACTTAATATATTATAAAATTACGCTAATATTTTTAATAATAAAGCTACTAAAACTCTTTTACAGCTAAAAAGCTTAAATTACGCAATCTTTATTTAATAAGGCAAAAAACTCCTTTATAAGCTTTTTTATACTTTTTTTTTATAAGCTTTAAGTGCTTTATAAATATATTAAAGAAGTACTATAAAAAAAATAGATTTGCTATAGCACTAGCCTTATAGGCGCACTAATACTATTTATACTAAAAAAAAATAAAACCTTTTGCCTTTGCGTAGATTATTAAGGTCTTAATACTATTATAATAAAAAATTATTGCCTACTTTCTTTAATTAGAGAGATACTAAACTACTTATTAAGTATATGCTACTACACTACCTTAGATCTTAAAGACGCCTACTATTGTCTAAGAATTAAGGTAGGAGATAAGTAGAAGACTGCTTTTAAGACATAATATAGACATTTTAAATATTTTATTATGCTTTTTAAGCTTATAAATGCCCTAGCAAGTTTTTAAGCCTATATTAATAAAGCTTTAAAAGAATACTTAAATTATATTTACGTAGTTTATTTAGATAATATTCTTATTTACACTTATAATAATAATATTGCATTACACTAGTGTGCTGTATATGTAGTACTTAACTTTTTATAAAAAGTAAAGTTATACGTAAATTTTAAAAAGTGTATATTTGCTTTAAACAAAGTTTATTTTCTAAAATTTATTATTATAAGAAGCAGCATTTGCGCAAATCTAGCGCGCGTTACTACTATTAAGTAATAGCCTACGCTTACTAGTATAAAGGAGCTGCAGTCTTTTTTAAAATTTATAAATTTTTATTACTATTTTATTAAGAACTACGCTATAGAAATAGCACCTTTTATCGGTATTTTAAAAGGGAAATAAGTATTTTACTAAAATAAAAATACATATGCTGCCTTTATAAGGCTAAAGTAATACTTTATATATATACTTATTTTACGTTACTTTAAAAACATACGTATAATTTATATTAAAATAAATACTTTAACTTTTACTATATTAGGTATATTATCTTAATTATTTAAAGATAAAAAGTAGTATTTTATTGCGTTTTACTTACAAAAACTATAAAATGCTAAGCTAAACTATAAAGTATATAACTTTAAACTTTTAGCTATTATATAAAATTTTAAGAAATAGCGGCACTACCTAAAAGGCGCTTAATATACTATTTAGGTGTAAACTAATTATAATAACTTATACTTTTTACGCGCTGTATAAAAGCTAAACTAGCGTTAAGCACGCTAGGCTCTATATTTAGAGGCTTTTAATTTTAAAGTTAAATACTACTTAAGGCGTATAAACTCTACAGACAGACTATTAAAAAAAGTAGATTATAAATAAAAAAACTTATTATTAACTTAACTATTGCTTATACTGCAGAACAAACTTCTAGCAAAAGTAAAGCATAGTAAAATAGAAAGTTTTATAACTTAGCATAGCTAGAAAGGCGTATATAGAACGCATATAGCTAATATTTATAGAATAAAAAGTATCTAAACTACTAGTACTATAAAGTGTATACTATACGTACTACGCTCTTTAGCTAGAGTATTAGTTAGTAGCAAACCTGTAACAGTAAAGTTAAAAGCTCTAATAAATAAACTATGCTAGTTATAATAAAAAAACGCTTTTGCTTTATAGCAAGTTGTAGACTTTATATAAGCAGCACGCACTTAAAATAGCAGTAGCGCGTAAGTATAGCGCGTTAATAATAAAAAAGTCTTAAAATATAAAAGTAGAATTTATGTTCTACTAGAATAAGCTATTAGGTAAAAGATTTTATTACAGAATTATAATATGTGTATAGCAGGTTATTTTAGCGCATAAAAGACTTATAAGCTTATTAGTAAGCTATATTACTAGCTAGAGCTAGGCTATAATATTTAGGATTACGTAAAGACCTGTGTAGTATACTAAAGAAGTAAGGCTCTAAAATATAGTAAATATAGTTAGTTATTACTATTACTAGTTTCTAATAAGATATTTAAAGAAGTAAGCCTTAATTTTATAATAAAGCTACTACTAGTAAAAAACAACAGTTTAAGTTGCGTGTTTAATATAATCTTTATAATTGTTAACTACTTTTTAAAAATAGCAATCTATATACTTATATTAAAAACTTAGAATATAAAATAGTTTATAGAATTCTACTTTAAACATATTATTTTAAAATACAAAGTTTAGAAAGGCATTGTATTTAATTATAGTTTAATCTTTACCTTTATATTTTAGGTAGAAATGTGCTACTAATTATAAGTAAAGCGTAGGCTAAGCACAGCCTTCTATCTATAGATAGATAGGCAAACTAAATACTTAAACTAGATAATAAAGTAATACCTAAAAACGTTTGCCTTAAAGAAACAGAATAATTAGGTATTATTTCTAATTACTACATAATTTGCGTATAATAACTCTATCTACAAATTAACAAAGATAATACTTTTTTACTTAGTATATAGTAAGCATTTATTACTTACGTTGCCTCTTAAGAATAGTAGGCTAGAAAAAGAGGTACTAGACGCTATAAATAGAGTGTAGCGTATACATAGCGCACATGCAATAGTAAAAAAATACTTTTTAGCAGCACAAGAATACTAACGCTAATACTATAATAAAAAATATAAACTAAAGATTTTTTACTAAAAAGACTTAGTTTGCCTTAGCATAAAGAATATTAACTTAGCTTACTAACTTAGCAAGAAGCTTTTTAGTAAGTTTATAAAACTATTTTAAGTATAAAAAGTAGTTAGAACGCAAGCTTACTAACTACAACTACTACTTTACTATTATATTTATAATATTTTTTATGTCTTCTTACTAGAATAATAAAAATTACGTAGTAGTTAAGAAGATAATACTTAGGCACTAGAAATTAGCTCTAAAAGTAAAGAGATCTAGGAGGTTAAAAAGATATTAGAGAAATAAATTAGAAATAGCTAGCTAGAGTATTAGCTGCAATAAAAAGACTATAATAAATTATAAAATACCTAGACTCTAGTATTGCAGTTTAAGAATATAAAAGAACTAATTAAAAAATATAAGCATAAGCTAAAATTATTACGTTTTAAGCGCGCTAAAAAAATATACTAAATATTATTGTTGCGTACTTAGGGCGCAAATTAAGTATTTAAATAAATAAACTATAAGTATAAAAATCATTTACTTTAACTTATTATTAAAAATTTCTTTACTACTAGCACAAACCTTATTATTACTACTAATATTATTACTACTACTTCTAGTACTACTATTATACGCGCTACCTGCACTTAGACTACGCCTAAGAAGTAGCATGTTGTTGTTACCTAAGCTCTTATTATTATCCTTATTATTACTAGTAGGACTAGCAATCTTAGCTGTATAACTAGTAATTAATTTAAGAGCAGCTACTATACAGCACTACTCTACTAAAATTAAGCTTAAGTAGTAAAGCAAAGTTATTAGCACTTAAGTAAAAACTTTTATAAAAGTACTAGTATATATAGTAATATAGTAGCAGTTAAAAAGCTTAAAGTTAAATTAGCGCTAGCACTGCGCAAGCTTAACGCTAGTAGCAATAATAGTAAAGTTAGTTCTTAAAATATTAGTATTAGTAATAGCAGTATTAAAACAAGTGCAAAGTTAGTATAAATAATTTAAATACTTATTAAGCGCTTTAAGAACCTATTTAGTAGCTAAAGCGCAGTTAATAAAACAAAAATACTTACTTTAGTATAACTACTATAATTACTTTTAGTATAATAGTTATAATAATAATACTTAGTTTTACTATAAATTTTTTTTTTTTAGTAATGCTTTGCGTGCAGCGTAGGCATATTGCATATAAAGTAATAAAATTAGTAGCTTTTTTAAGCATGCTAAATTTATATAGCTAAGTATCTTATAAGTAGAACTTTTTAATGTACTTAGAATATAGATAGTAAACTATAATAAAAATTAAAGCTTAGTATTAAAGTGTATAATAAGTACGCTAATATTACGTGTTAAGTATGTTAAGCAAGACAAGGACTATAAAAAATATACTAAAAAAAAATTTTATTACTATAGTAAATATTACTTTATATAGACTACTTAGAATAACTATACATTTTTACCTTTACTTTTAAAAATTTTTAAGAAATAAAAAATAGAATTTAAAAGTTACTATAATAACGCTACAGAACTTAATCTATAGAGCTTGCTATGCATTTAACTTACAAGTAATATATGTTTTAAGTATATATAACTTACGCGTAGAACACACTCTTTGTTAAGCTACCTTTATACACAATTTAGGAAGTTTTAAGTTAAGGCTATTAGGACACTAGACTAGAGGGGGAGGCTCTATTACGGATAAATATACACACGTTATTATTTAGAGCTATCTCTTACTATCTTCTGTGGTGTGAAGCAAGTACTATTGCCTGAAGCCACCCCTTACAGCTAAGCTGCACGTGCGCAACGCGTTGCGCGGTGCGCTAGGACTATATAAAGCTCTGCACAGGTAACTAAGGTCTTAGTTACTTAAGGGGTAAGTTATATCTATAACGTACTAACCTTAAGGCCTAAGGCCTTCTTAGGCTCACGTCTTAGACTTAGTTAGAAAGGCAGAATTAGAATTAACTATTTAGTTCTCCTAAACTACTGTTACCAGCTCCTTGTTCTCCACATAAAGTATATAAATACTTAAATATTTTTTAACAAATCCTATTGCTAGTTTCTTTACTATTAAGACTGCATTACCTAGTTCTTTATCTCTTCTATCTTGCGACAAGGATACTGTACTAATAATAAAATAGTATTTTTAAAAACCTTTAACACTACTATATTTATTGATAAGTATAAGGAGTTAAGCATAAAAGTTGCCCACTTCTAAAATAACTTTAAAAATGAAGTTAAATAAGTAGAAGGTGCTATTAAACTATTAGTTTATAATAATGCGCTGTTGCTGTAGAGCGTTTCAAAAAATCTTGTCTACTTAAGTCTAGATATTAGTAACTCTAATACTATTTATTTTTAAGGTGTCAAAGGTGGTAGTTATTGTTGTAGTCAAAATAGGGTTTCTAAAAAAAGTGAAAAGCAGCTAACTAAAGGTACTAAAAAACAATACTAATTAAAACGTGTTTAACAGCAATTGCTAGCCTATAGCTAGCAACAAGATTGTGATAGAGATAGAGGAGGAGGGTAAAGACACATACGTTACCGCAGCAGAAGCCTACAATACTTCTTTATAAAAGCTTTCTACTTGCTGCTTCTTACCTTTAGGATTTCTTACACTACATAGTACTGTATACAAACAACTCGTATACAAACGATACAATGCTTAGACTGTTCTTCTCCCCCTTTAACACGAAGACCAATAGCTTATATCGAGTAAAGTTAGACCTTACCAAGTCACCATACTGGAAGCTATGGTGGTGGATCACGAAGCCGGCGTTCACCGACTCTAATACTATTACTAAGTTTTATAAGCTTTAGTACCTTATCTTACTACTAAACAACTTTAAAAGTATAGTCTATAATATAGTTTTCTTTTTTTATACTTACCTCTAGGCCCTTAAAGACTCTTAATAGACCTAGTGTCTAAAGCAGTTACTACTATAGCTGCTTACCTTAAGCCTTATCTAACAGAGGCTAAAATATTACTTAAGCAAGTTAGTTAGTAGTGTGTGTGTTATTCTTAGCCTCTATTAAACTAAAAGAGAAGATATTACTAGCATTGTTGTTTTTAAAAGTTAATACCTAAGTAGAAAGATAGTAAGGTTAGTATAAAAAGAAAGTTAACTAGTTAGCAAGGTTGTAGTTTAACTTTAAGTGTAGTAGTAGTATACTGCTAGCAGGTAGGTAAAGGTAAAGGTAAACAGAGACTATATTATGCTAAAATAAGTAGGTTTTATGATAAAAATAGTTATTATAATTAGCTGTTGCTTTGCAAATGCAAGAAATTAAGTATAGTGTTAGTGTAGTAGTAAAGTATTATAGGTCTATAAAATCTAGGTGCTTACTGCACACATAGAATCTATAAAATAGGCGGCCTATACCTAAATTTTATATAGAAAATTAGTAAATAAGCAGCTAAAAGTAAAGGCAGACACTAATAGTATAGCATCCCCTCCTCTTCTTAAGAATATAGGCTATCTTATAGCCTATAAGTTGCTAGCTATAGTGTTGCTTAAAACTGCTTAAAATTAGCAAGAGCCTACTCTAGTCTAGCATTTATTTTTTAATCAATTACAAGAAGCCTCTTAGTTATCTAATTAGCAATCTTAATAGAAAGAAAATACTAAAAATTAAGTGTTTTAAAGCAGTGTATATAGTCTTTAAACGTAGTAGACTAAAAAACACCTTAGGTAGTCTTGTCCCGCCCTAGATTTCTAACAACAAAGTATCTGTAGCCTAGCGCAAATTAGTTTTAATTAAAAACTTCTATAAGTTTGTTATAACGTAATCCTTTTAGTAATTAGTTAAGTTTAGTAAGTACCTTAATATATTAGTTAGTAGCTATACTAATACAAGCAATGCTATAAGTGCTAGAATTAGTAATATTTATTACTAGTAAACAAGTGTTAATAGGTAGGCTAATAGTAGCTAGTTATATATAAGTAATAATTTGCTTAAAGTTTTGTAAGTAATTTATTTTAGTAAAAAAAACAATTAGGCTAAGGAAGTTATACTTATTCTAGAAAGAGTTATTTATATTGTTCTAGTAATAGTAGCTTCTCTTGTTAAAACTTTTTTAAAAGCTAAAAAGTTAGCACTAATACTGTTGCTGTTTGCGAGGTGCTAAAGTTCTAATATTAGGAGATATAAGATAATAGCACCTTTCTAGCATTAAGCCTTAAGTAATACGTTCTATATGCCCTGTGTATCCCCTACTACTAATAGTAGAAGCTAGAGCTTATAAAGCCTTTTGTCTTTAGCAAATTCGCTGGTGTTAAGTTAATGCAGCCTTTAGGCTTAAAAGCTAATACTATATACTAGTAGCAACTTAGCTAGGCTAACTAGCGCCACTTCTTCCTAGTAAAAGAACCTGTAACAGTAGGCCTCTACTAGCTACTATATAAAATAATATATTTCTTAAGCTAGTTTTGCGCAACACTAGGTTTAAAGTTAAGGCTAGCAATAGCGCTAAGAGCTGTAGAATGTACTATACTATCTGTAGTATAACACTAATAATAAATTATTGTTAGTAGCTCTTGCTTGTCTTTATTTTACTAGTGTAGTAAGTCTTGTTCAAGTTTTCGCAGTGCTACTAATAATTTAAAATTACTAAGCTTAGTATATTATAGTACAATATTACTTGTATTACTAAGAATTACTATACTAGGTTCTTTGTACTCGCGGCCTAGGTGTTATTCTACCTAATTTAGAAGGGCAGTTTGTTGTTTTAATATTAAGAAGACTAGTAGTTACAGGCTAATCTATAAAAGATAGGCAAGGATTTAATTATAGTAGTGTGCTTTTAGGTGCGCAATCCTAAGGTAGCTGTAGAAGGTATTAAGTTAATATTGCCTTCTAGCTCATTTCTAAATTCCTAGTCTAAAAAGGCCTTCCCTTAAAGAAGGCACTTGTTCTTGCTTTTAGTTGTTATTACTATCGCTTCTACTAAAAATACTTATATTTTAGCTTCTACTAAATTATACAGCTTTTGTAGTGCTGTAGTAGTTGTAGTTTCTGCTGCTAGTTCTTAGTGCATCGCGCTAGTGCTTACTACCTTCTATATATGTCTTGTTACTATAGAACTGTAAAAGGTTAAAGACTATTAAAATCACGTTTTATTGCTAAAGAAGCTTATAAGAGAGCGTTTATTGTAACATAAACGTAGTGTCGCATATTAAGGTATAATGAATCTATAGAATCTAGGTGCTCTTAGCACACCTAGAATCTGTAGGATAAACAGCTAATATTTGCATTTAACATAAGAAATCTGTAAATAAGTAGCTAAAGGTAAAAGTAGACACTAATAGCATAGCATCTCCTTCCCTTTTTAAAAGTATAGGCTGTTTAGTAGCCTATTAGTTGCTAGTTGCAGTAGTATTAAAATTAAAGTCTAAGCTTCTAAAGTCTTGCTTATATATATAACACTCTTTTTCTATAAAACACTTAGTAATAATAACTTGAAGATAAAGATTATCTCTTGTTATAGAAAGTAGAGATAATGATAACTTAGTAGGTAGCTTAAGTAAGTCTAGAGAAATAGAAATATTTACTATTAGGCTAGTTCATTCCTAATACTTAAAATTCTATAATTTTATATTTTTTTAATTCTCTTCTATAATATCCTGCACGTGTTATTGTTAAGAAAGCTTTAATTACTAGCAAAGTGTTATGTGTAGAAAGCGTGTGCTATTAAGGTCTTTAAGGTAGTAAGTCCCCATATTAAGTTTAGCATTATAAATATCATATAGTCCTAACTACCTTATATTAAACTTGCAGTCTTAAGACATATTAATTTCTCAAACTAAGTTCTTAAAAAGAACTAAGTTTTCTAGCTTTATATTCTTATGTTGTATTTTCTTAGTATTATCTTAGTATTCCTTCTTAGCAGCTCTTATGCAATTAGTATAAGCAATAGTATTCTTAGTAAACTAATCTTTAAGATTTAACTCCATTGCTTATATTATAAGTAATTATATACAATTTTTAATCTTTTAAATACAATTATTTACTATATAAGTAGTATAAGCTTAATAAGAAGCACTAAGTTCTACTTTATAACTACGTAATATAGCAAGTAACCTATCTGCTCCTATATAGAGATCCTGTCTACAAGAAGAACTATAAGTAAGTTCTTAACTTAAGGTCTTAGTAGCTTTATAAAAGCATTTACAATTAGTTTATATCTACTTTTAATTGTTTTTTTTAGCTTAAAAGTTGTATCTAGATAATTAGACTTAGTTAATTTTGTATGTTTTTAATAGATATAAAACTACTTTAGCAAAGTTAGGTCTTTTATTAACTATAAATTTGCGTGCTGTGCTCTATCTACATATAATATCTTTATATATAAATTCTACAATTATCTTAGACTAGTTATTTAATAGCACTTTTACTTTAGGCTAGCTACTAAAGTAGTCTCTTACAATTACAAGAAACTTCTTTCTAAAATACTAAGGTATATATACTATATTAATAGCAATAGTTTCCTAAATAGCAAAACTATAAGTATTAGTAAGTATATTAACTTTTCTCTTAGAAGATTGCAGTTAATAGTCTAGGCAAGTTACTAGCCTTTTTTGTACTTACTTATATATTCCTTTTTACTAATATCGCTACGCGAGTATAGAGTATACTGCATTAACTTCTTAGTATCTAATTGTGAAGATCGTCCGTAGATGATCTGTGTTGGTTCTCTTGGAATGAGTGAGTGCGATGGACGGGGGTTGTACTAGCACAATTAGTAGATTAATGTAATAGCACAGGTAGTTGTGTTAGTACGTTTAGTAGAACAATGTAATAATACAGAGGGGTTAAGAATTAGGTAATCCTTAAATTGCACTTAAAGTTAAACACACTGAGCTATAAGGGCTTAATGCCTACTACTATATACTAAGAGAGTGTCTTACTGTCCTACAGAATTCTATGCTGTCCTATGCGTGGGACGTGTAGGACTTTGTAGTACATTGTAGGACACATGTAACTTATCCTATAAAGGATTTCTACTAAGGCCTGTGGGATTACGTGCTTAGTGCAGGGTAGCGTTATTTATTAGTATACAAAGGCGTTGCCCTTTGTTTAGGTAGTTTAGGATCTCTTCCTGCCTTTATTCTTTATACATAGTCTGTTCTTTCTCTCTTCTTAGGTTTGTAACACTATCCTCCCCTTCTACGTTCTTGTCCTTATAAACTAGCCTAATAGTTTCCTGCAGTACCGCTTATTGTTACGCACTTAGTAATTGCATAAACAGTATTAGTTAATTTGCTATAGTTACCTATTAATATTATATTAAGAAGAATTTATTATGTTAGATGTTTTTATTAAAAAAGGTATGTAGAAATTGTTATAAAAATAAAGTTAAGGAGTGTGTTCTAGCAGAGGTGCTGTTGCTAGACTATTTGCGGCTAGACTAAGAGTTAGCCTAATTAGAGCAGCAGGAGTCTAAAGCTAATGCGGTAAAGTTAGTTGCACTTAAAGCGTTGTTAGCAGCGCGTGCAAAAAAAGATTGTCTTTAAAAACAGCGTAAGGTGCTAGCGCGTTGTAAGTAGCAGTTAATAAATAAGTTAGGAAAATTTATTAAAGAGATTAAAGCCTTAGAAGCTACAGAAGATATTAACTGTAAGGTTAGTATTCTAGAGAGTAGTCTAATGCCTAGTACGCTGTTGTTGGATTAGAGCGTGTTCTCTCTTACTTATTTAGAAAGTAATTCTACTTTTAACAACTTTTTAGGTAAGTTGCATAGTATTGTGCAAGTAGTTAATAATAATTTATAAAGTTTATATTTAGTTTCTATGTGTTCTTGCTATTTAGGTATTTTAACTATTTAACTAAGTATTCTTTGCTGTTATCCTGTGCTTAGTGTGCTAGGATCTTCTTAACTTTAAAGACATTGTCTTCTTTTGTTTTAAAGTAGAAGGTTTTCTGTAATAGCGTTTCTAGGTCTGCTAGTTCTAACATGTTAATATAGAATCTTAGGTAGATTTTTGCATCTAGTAGAAGGTTAAGTGTATACGTAACTAGTCCCTTCTAGTCTAGAATTAAAAATAGTCTAACCTTAACGTTGTTAAGTCCTTTGTTAGGTTGTTTAGTGCAAAGATTCTTTGTAAGCAAATATACTTTATCCTCTTTCTTTAGCTAAGGTGCTATTTTTTGTTTTTAGTTAATATATAAAATACTTTAGCATTAAGCCTTCTTAAGTGTTGTTTTAAGTAACTTATATACTATTTTTAGCTTATTAGCTATAGCAATAGCTGCTTTTATCTTTTAGCTTAGAAGTGTGCGTGTAAAGAGATTTAGGTGTCTTTTATAGTTCGCGTAGAACGGTGTTTGTCCTGTAGACTCTAATATCTTGTTATTATATACTATTTGTGCTATAGGTAGTAATAATACCTAATTGTTTTGCTGTTAATTAATATATATCCTAAGGTAGGCTTTTATTATATAGTTTGTTTATTCTATTTGTCTGTCTATTTGTAGGTAGTAAGCTGTTAATAGCTTTTATTTTATTCTAATTACAGCTAATAGTGTTGTCTAAAAGTTAAATGTAAAGAGCTTGTCTTTGTTACTAATAATTAACTTTAGTATGCTGTAGTGCCTAATAATTTAGTTATTAATAATGTGTGCTAGCTGTACTGCTATAAAAATTTTCTTAAAGGTAATGTACTCTGCTTGTTTTATAAATTAATTAACTACTACAAGAATTGCATTATAAAATACTTTAGTAACAAGGTTTTTTAAAACTAATAATTCTGTAATAAAGTCTATAGAGATGTCTAACTATAGTGCGTTAGGTAGTTCTATTACTTATATTTTTCTATAAGGTGCGTAGGTACTGTGCTTATTCTTCTAACAGTCTGCGTACTTAGCAATAAAAGAGGTAACTTTGTCCTTTATTTCTAGAAACTTATAATTTCTCTTAATAAGTTCTATAGTTCGTGTAATACTAGGATAACTGTGTACAGAGTTGTTGTAATGTTATTTAATAATTGCTTTCTACAATTCTTCTAGTACGTTAGGTGTAATTTGTAGGATTGCGTTTAGCGTTTTTGCTAGTCCTAATAATCTATCTCTATTAATCTTAAGTATTACAGTATTAATAATTTCCTTTATTTCTGCAATATTATGTTGTTAGCTAAGAGCGTTTGCTTTGCTGTTGTCTTTTTCTAGTATATATATAATCTTAAACTTGTATTATTTAAGTAATTTTAACTATCTTACTTGTTGTTAGTTAAGTACTTTAGTAGTTATAAAGTTAACTAAGTTCTTATAATCTGTAAATATTGTAAGTTCTAAGCAGCTTTCTGCGTACGCTCTTTAATGCTGTAAGCATATAACAATAGCTAGTAGCTTCTTGTTGTAAACGTTATATTATTCTTCTAGTCTAGAGAATTTTTATAAATAGTACGTAATAGGGTGCTATTTGCCTTTATATAGTTAACTAGCACAGCCTCCTAGCGCAAGGTCTAATGCGTTAGTTTTAAAGCGCAATAGTTGTTCTACTTAGAATATTCTAAAGCATAGTAGTTCTATGCTTGCTTTCTTAAGCGTCTAGAAAGCGTCTTCTACTTCTTTACTTTACTTAAAGGGTATTTCTTTCTTTGTAAGTCTTGTTAATAGGATAGTAATCTTAGAGTAGTCCTTAATAAACTATTAATTAAAGTTTAGAAATTTTAAGAATAATTATATCTTCTTAACTGTTGTTAGGTGTAGCTATTTCTTAACTACCTACATCTTTTCTTTGCTTATTTGTACTTTTTATGCTTCTACTATGTATTTAAGAAAAGTGACTTTATTTCTGTAAAACTTATATTTTTCTAGTTTAAGCTAGAGGTTAAACTAATTTAGGCACCTTAGTACTGTGCAGACGTGTTCTACATAATCTCTTAAGTTCTTAAAGTAGACAAGGATGTTATCTAGATATGCTATAACAAAAATGTCTAAATATACTCTTAATACGTTATTAATAAGTTCCTAAAATGTTGCTAAGGCGTTTGTAAGCCTAAATAGCATAATAGTGTATTTGTAGTATCTGTATTATGTTTAGAACGCTGTCTTTTATTCTTTACTTTTCTTTATCTTAATAAGGTAGTATCTATCTTAGAGGTCTAATACTATAAAGACTTTAGCGTAAGATAGTTAATTCTAAAGCTTTGTAATGTTTAGTAATAAGTATTAATTCTTTACTGTAATATTGTTAAGTTTTTAGTAGTTAACGCATATCTGTAGTAGCCTATTCTTTTTTAGTACAAAAAGTATAGGGAATTCTGCTAGCAATATTAAAAGTTTAATGTATCTTTTCCTTAGATCCTTATCTAGCTTAGTCCTTAGTTCCTTAAGTTTTATCTCTAATAGTTAATAAATTAGCTTAAAGGGTGGAGTCTTCTTTTCTTCTAGGATAATCTTATAGTCCTAGGGTTAGTGTTTTAGTAAAGCTTCGCTATCTACTACTTTTGTAAAGAGGTGCTAAAATTCTTTATACTTTTTTAGGATATCTAGAGTTACACGCTTTTCTAAAACTTTAACTTTATAACTTAGAAGTACCCTGCTAGTATCTATTAAGTTAAACCCTTGTGTCGTAAGGCCGTTCTTAGTTAAAGTTTACTGTCTCTTAGCGATATTATAAATCTTTCTTTTATTTACTATTATAGTTGTTAAATGTGTAGGCTAGCTTGTAGTTGCGTCTAATCTACAGCACTTAAATAAGAACTTTTTTAACTTTTAGTTAATCTGCAGGTTGTATTCTTATAACTAAGGAATTCCTAGTATAATATTGTAGGTAGCTAATCTAAAAACGTCTAGGTCTAATTCTTTCTTATATTTCTAGATACTAAGCGTTACCTTATTAACTTTGTGCATAACGGTTGTCTTGCCTAGCATAGGCTAACTGTTTGCAACATATAGTAGATAGAGTTCTTGTTTTTTTAGTATTTATAGACCTGCTACTTGCACTACTTAAGAAGAAATAAAGTTGGCTTAGGAGCTAGAGTCTACTAATGCTATTATCTAATATCTGTTAAGCTTTACTAGTAGCTTAAGGAGGCTTAGGAGGTTAATTACATTTATTGCCTTAGTAGTTCTAGGTGTTTAGGGCGTCTGTCTAAAAAAGACTATGTGCTAAATCTGTAAAACTTCTTAGCGACTATATATAGTTTGCATTTAATATTAAGGTACGTGTGCTATAAAGGCTAGTTATACTCTTATGCACAAGTTTTGTCCTTGTAATTCTTCTGCTGCGTTATATACATTTATAGAGTCTCTTCTAGATTGTTATGTCTATAGAAGTATAGACTGTGTTGTTTGTTCTATATATGTATTGCGCATCTATTGTTTAGGTAGTTGTACTATAGGTACTTGCATTAAGGCATTTCTGTTAGTTTTCTTAGAAACTATCCTAATTTATACTTATCTAAGTAGTGTATAGTACAGCTATTATATATACATGCTGTCTATAAGTACTTTGCGTATTCTAGGTTACGCAGATCTGTCTAATAGTATATGCTATTGCAGTTAACTTCTTATACTTTTTGCTTTTAGCGTATTGCCTAGAGTTCTTTGTAAATTTTCTTTTTCTCTTAATTTAAGAGTTGATGCGTTAGTTTATTCTAGAATACCTTAGCATCTTAGGTCTATTTTTATACAAAATTATTGTGTAGGGTTTTGTTAATAGTAGCTTTTAGAGTAATCTCTTTCTTCTGCAGTTCTTCTAGTAAATTAGCATACTAGTAGTATTTTGTTAATATTTCTCTATAAGGTCCTATAAAGATTTCCTTAGGTTATTTAAGCTGCCTTAGCAGAACGTTAATCTTCTTAGCTAGGTTGTTTAAGTATTATATTTCTAAGAGTAGTAATACCTATGTGTTAATGTCTTGCTTGTCTAGTGTAGTGTAGTACTTCCGCATAGCTAGTAGTAAATTTTTCTAGTTATAGGCTATTAGTTCTTTTTATGTAACTAGTATAGAGGGCTAGTAGGTTTCTTAAAACCTAGCTATCTTTCTATGCTTAGTTTAGTTAGCGAGGGTTGCTTTTATTTCTTTGTTAAGCATTATCTTAGAGACGTCGTTGTCTAAGGCTTCCTCTAGAGTAATTATAAAAAAGTTATCTAGACTATTAATGTTTGTCTTGTCTTGTCCTTAGACTGTAATAGTGGGTTAGGTAATAATATTTTATTCTTTCTTTAGATTGTTGCTAGGTACTATATAGTAAAGGATATTTAACTGTTGCGTTACTTTGCTTTAGCTTTAGTAGTCCTGCTTTATGTAACTTTTTTTACTATATATATAGCAAGTAATTCTTTTCTTGCTGTTTTTGTTGTACTAAAACTTACTCTTTCTAGGTCCCTTATTAAGGTTGTTAAAGTATATAGGCTTGTAGCCGTTAGTTGCATAATGTCTTAGGATTCTAGGCGTATTGTTTTGTTGTTAACTTTAGTTAGGGTATAGACGTTAGAATGTTTAACGAGGTTAAGCGTCTATAGCTCTAGGTGTGCAATTTCTCTATATAAATAGTTGTTCTTCTAACTTTAGCTTGTAGAGGTTGTTATTTACTTAAATAGCTTTGGCTATAAGTTTGTTAAGCGTGTTAAGGGTGGCTCCGCTTCGCATAAGTTCTATACGTACAGCTAGTTTAAGACCTTGTTAGTATATCTGTATTAAAGCATTATTGTTCTATCTAATAACTATTTAGTACTACTAAAACTCTATTGTATAGTTAGCTATAGAGCGCGTTTGTCACAACCTTTAGATTTTTTGTTCTACTACTACAAATTACTTAAAGGGTAAGAATATTTTTCTTATTTCTATTTTAAAGTTATCCTAATTTTTAATAAGTGCCTTATTAATATTGTTGTTAACAGTAATGTCTATGTATTAATAAAGAATAGGGTTAGCTTATTTTTTAGTAGCTTTTTATAAAAACGTAAAGGCCTATACAACTACGTTGTTGTTGTTAATCTTAGTCCCTTTAATATAGAAGTATCTATTAACTTAGAGTAGCTATTCCTTAAGCTTGTTGCAATTACTATAGTAGGTGTTAGGCTTGTTAGCTCGTGTAGTTGTTCCTGTAGTTAGGATGTTAGCAGGGGTGTTTATAGCAGTATTACTTATTTTAAGGGTGTTTAAAGTGTAAAGATTGTCTGTAGATAATTTATGTTAGTTCTCTTAGAATAAGTAAGTGCGATAGACAGGGGTTGTACTAGCACAATTAGTAGATTAATATAATAGCATAGGTAGTTGTGTTAGTACGTTTAGTAGAACAATGTAATAACATAAAGGGGTTAAGAATTAAGTAATTCTTAAACACTAAGCTATAAGGGCTTAATGCCTACTACTATATACTAAGAGAGTGTCTTACTGTCCTACAGAATCCTATGCTGTCCTATGCGTGGGACGTGTAGGACTTTGTAGTACATTGTAGGACACATGTGACTTGTCCTATAAAGGATTTCCGCCAAGGCCTGTGGGATTACGTGCTTAGTGCGGGGTAGCGTCATCTATTAGCACACAAAGGCGTTGCCCTTTGTTTAGGTGGTCTAGGATCTTTTCCTGCCTCCATCCTTTATACATAGTCTGTTCCTTCTCTCTTCTTAGGTTCGTAACACTAATCTAGGTGTATATATTCTATACCACAGCTGTTCTTAAATCTAAATAATCTACAACTTGTTAGATTACAATATTCTTAGACGTCTTTCTAAAAAGTATACTATTTTATATAAAGAAGTTTAATGCTTACTTTTTCTACGCCTATAGTTCTTGTAGTTTTATTTCCTTAGAAGTCTAAAAGTTAACTAACAACTAAGCATATTATTCTAATTCCTTAGAGAACTCCTAAAAAGTATTCTAGCTTGTCCTACTAGTACTAGTATATTTACATTTCTAATTATATAGTTAATAAACTCCTCTAAGTCCTCCTTATGTTTAAAAGGAGGCTCCTATTTATTAGCTTTTAGGTACTTAAATACTGCATCTGCAACAACATTCTTCTTCTCTAGTTTATGCTTAATGTTTAAATCCTACAAGAAGATAGTTAATATTTATCTATTTATAGCTAACTCTAGAATATTAGTTAACAAATAATTTAGTTCAGTAATAAAATTTGCAGCGTTAGTCTTTATAGTAAAGTAAACACTATAAAAATAAGTTTAAAACTTTTTAAAAGCTTATAGTACAGCTTTGCATTCTAACTTAGTTAAGTATTATTACTTTTCTTAAGCTAACTATAGCGTGCTTTTAAACTATACTAAGTATTATTTATTATTTTTTATAAGTTGCTTTATGCAAGCCCCTACACTATCTTAACTAGCATTAGTTATTAGAAATATTTTATAGTTCTTTATATTAGTGAGGTTTAAGTTTACTAGTGTAGGCGCATTATATATAGCCTATATTAGTATATATATTACTACATTTTATATATCTCTTTATTTAAAAGGAGTGTTGTTTTGTAGAAGTATAAATAAGGATTTAGCAACCTTAGTAAAGTCCTTTACTTATATATAATAGTAAATATAAATGCTTATAAATAATTACACTTCTCTTTTATTTTTATATAATAGCTAGTTTATAATCTTCTTAACTTTCTTTTAGTTAAGATAGCAACTTTATAAACTAACTTTATAGCCTACTACCTTAAGTTGTCCTATAAAAAAGTAACACTTCTTCTCTAAAACAGTGCTTCTAGCTTATTTAATATTAGCTAGCACCCTATCTAGTTGCATAATATGTTTAAAAACATAACGTAACACCCTTAGCGTAAATTCTTCTTTACTATAATTAGTTTTTAGACCTCTGCATATAATATTATTAATAAAGAGCATTGTATTAGGCTAGTAGTCTCTTAAGATCTTTAGTATAACTTATTAAAATACTGCTATAGAGTTAGTAGCGCCTATAACTATTATATATAACTATATAAGTCTTATAGGCGTTTAAAATGCTGTTATATCTCTACTTTCTAGATGTAATGTAATCTAGTTATATCTTAAAAATAAGTCTTTAAGTAAAATAATTTTATATCCTACAAATTTCTTAAAAAATTTATTGGCTATTAGTAGTAAGTTTATATTTTATATAGTAACTGCATTTAACTTTTATGCATTACTAATCTATTAAACGCCTTTATTTTTCTTTAGTACTAGGTGCTATAAATTCTAATACTAACTATTACACCGTTCCTATATTCCTTAATTTAGATAGACATTAACTATATCTACTACTTATAATTCTAATACCTTTAAGACAGCAAAGCCTTACACTTGCTAAGCTTTGTGTAGTATTATCTATATCCTATATAGTAAGTATACATTAGCATAGATTCTTCCTAATTCCCTAAATTACTATAAAAGAGCTTCTTCTTTGTTAAGAAGTATATATATAAATATTTCCTTTTCTATTAGCTAAAAGTATTCCCCTATATGTAGTTTATTAATTTGTTTTTTAGTAAGTCTTGTTTTTTGTAGAAAAGCAGCATATTTTAGTTTAAATAGATAATTGTATAGTCTAGTATTAGAATTTTAAATGGTTTTTTAAAGGAGCTATTGTTCTTTAGCTTTTTTTTTAGTCTTCTTGTCTAAATTCTATTAGTATCTCTTGCTAAGAAATATTAACAAGTTAAAATTTCTTATTTATAGTTTTATATATAGTGTAAAAATTATAGTGTTATTAAAAGTTGTTAAGTAGCCTTTCTTGTAATTATTGCTAGTTAAGCTTACACATAATTTAAAATTTGCTAAAACTATAGTTTTTTATAAAGACTTTTAATTGTCTAACTGCGTATATAAAAACCTAGTTTATCTAAACTATTTAATTATGCCTATTGTTGTTTGTGTACAGCATGTTAAAATCGCTAAATCTAGCTATTAGATCTAACTATGCAGCTTTCTATATATACGTTACCACAGCTGCCTATAGCCTATTATTTATTGTATTAGTAATTGCGTGTACTTATACATTACCTGCCGTCTTTCTATCTAATTTATTATTAGAAGCTTTATTCCCAATTGTCTGTGCAAGGTAGCTTAGTAATAGATTAAATGTAATAAAAACTGCGTTTCTAGTGCTATCTTTAGAAAGGACTTAGCATGTAATTTGTCTAAATATATTATACTATATTGCTATTTTTACGCATGCACACTAAGGTCCTTCTATAATTGCAAACTTAGTAATATTAGCAACAATTTTATATATAGTTTTAATAGTAACTATCCCTATTTATATAAGTATATTAAATGCTGTCTTAATAAACAGATTAAAAGTTCTGTTAGCTAAAGTAACACTAAGACATAGCTGCCCTAGTCTATGCTCTATTATTTTATATAGTACCTTCAATGCCTGTGCAGCACTAAGTATTAAAATATTTATTTATGCTCTAGTGTTGATTAAGTAGGCTGGTAAAAATGCTAACAGTTGGGTCTGACTAATCAGAACACCAAAACCTTTGCACCTGCGCATTGCTGCGAGTTTTAGAGATATTGAGCTAGGAATCCTCTTGTATTCGTGGCGATGCGGAGGTGCGAAGGTTTTGGTGTTCTGATTAGTCAGACCCAACTGTCAGCATTTTTACCAGCCTATAATTAAGCACTTTAAGAAGTTACTATTAATAATAACCTAGTATTCTAGTAGGTCTATTTAAGCAAAGACTTGTCTATTTCTTTACTAGACTCTCTAGACTTCTTTAGTAGGTATATTATCTAGCTTATTAACTTAAGAATTACCTTTCCTATGCACCTTATATTTTATTTAAGCATTTAATTAATACACATTTATAGTATTGCAATATAGGCTTACAACAGTTAGTGCAATTAGTAAAATTTCATTAGTAAAGTATTCTTAGCCTGTGCGCTAGTTTAGCTAATTAGACCTTTATACCTTAAGCCTAGTTAAGAGTCTCTACTTACAAACCTCTTAGGTCTTATACTAAAGGCTAGCTAATTAAGTACGTTATTAGTAATGTTGTAGAATTCTTTAATTTTTGCTTTTAACTATAACAAGACTTAAGTTAATAGTAGCTATCTTAGAATTTCCCTTAGACGTTTATATAGTAGCCTAAAGTAGTAAGTTCCTTTCTTAGCTGCAGTATCCTAGTTAAAACTAATCTACCCTATCTACTTTAAAGCTCAGTATAGCTTACAATCCTTAAGCATGTAAGCTATAATATTATGCATACAACAAAAGGCGTTTATCTCTATATTATTTAAGTATACTATACTTATTTTATTTAGAAGTCCCCTTTTTATATTAGTAACAAAAGAACTATTATTTCTCTTACTTAAAAGTTTAGTATTTATTGCTTATGCAATAAAGTACACATAATTAGAAAGTTTTTCTAGAGGTCTCTTTATTATAAAATAAGCTATAAGTATATTAATAGTTAACAGTCTAAGTTTTAGGTTGCCTAAAAACTTAATAAGGTTCTTTACTTCTAAGTAAACGTCTACTAGTATACTTATCTTTTTATATAGTTTACTAATCTTAACTACTGCTTCTCTTACTTTCTTAGGTGTAAAAGTTGCACGCTAGTTAGATAGTATAATCTAGCGCATTTCTGCATCTACGCCTCTTTATTCTAGCTAATAAATTGTATTTAGACTTATTATCTTCTTATAGTAGGATTTTAAAAAAGAATAGATTAAATCTAGTTAATACGTATTGTAATTATTACTATTAAAGGTAGTAGGCATATGGTATATAACTACCTCTTTGTCTTTTTATAGTAAACTTTAAAAAAATAAAATGCCTTCCTTTTTATAAAAGATTTGCTTGTTCTTAATACAAACATTAGTAACAAAATTAAAATAAGTGTAGTACTCTACTAGCCCTAGCAAGTTTTGTACATATTTATAAATATAAGCTTAAAAGTAAGAGTATTTGTTTATCTTAATAGCAGTATTTTTATTTTTCTACTATTTCTTTATGTTTACTTATAACTTAGACTAATCCTTTTTTATATACTTAAGTAAACGTTTTAAAACACAAAAAAGCAATTAATTCTTATTAAAAAAATAGTTCAGTAGAACAAAGACTCATATAGCATTATAAATGCCTTTATTATTAGCTTATTAGTTACAGTTTTTTAAAAATTCTTTAATATTCTTTCTAGTGAAGACTAAAGTACTATGTTTTAGTTAAACTATAAACAACACTAAGTTGTGCATAAGTATAGTTATAGTATTACTAACTAAGCTTAATAGTATTAATAGTAACTTAGAACTAGCAGTGGTAGGCCTAGCAGAAAAAAGCGTTTCGCTTTCCTATTCTTAACCTAACTTCTAATTCTTCTATAATATTTATAGTATAGTAGAACTTATAAAAGTTTTTTATTAAGATGCTTATTGGTAGTTAGTTATTAATATAGCAGACAAGGTTTAATATTTAAAAAAAAAATTATTCTTAAAGTCTTTATAGTAAGTACTTAATTAAGAGTAGGTATAGAAATCTTTGCCTCTTTAGTACTCTAATTCTTGCTAGGTAAGCTCTAATTTATACTTATGCTATCTTAATTATTAGTAACGTCTCTATTTCGCTAGACAAATACTTTCAATTAGCGTTTTAGACATATTTAGTTGTAAGCTTCTAGTCTTATTTTAATTTTTATCAAATAAAACCTTTACATTTTATTATTAACGTATATAAGCCTATTTCTATTTTGCTAAACAGGTTACCACTTTTATTTTGCTAAGTAAACTTTAGATTAGCGTTCAAACATATATAAGACTACCTTAATTTTACTAAATAGTTTACTACCTTTATTTTGCTAAATAGACTTTAAGTTAGTATTTATTAAAGTATACTTATTTTATTAGTAGATTTTTATTTTTCTCTTAGTTATTGTTAGTGATAACTTAGGTAACAAAGTCCTTAACATAGTCTATAGTAAGGGATAGTGTTAACTTCTTAAAAGTATATCTAGTAGTAATCTTAAAAATTCTAGTAATTAGTAAAGTTCTAAAGTTGTTCTTACAATAATTGTGCACTAGTTCCTTTATACACTAAGTAGTAAAGTATATCTCTATAGGCTTTGCTATTTATAAGAGTGTTAGAGTATATAAGAATATACTGCTATAAAGGCAGGAGATTACTAGTAGCTAAAATATACACAAGTAAAGTTAGTAAGATAATAATCTTATTGCAGGTTGAGTATAAAGACTATTAGTAGAAGAAGAAGCTTATTCTCTAGTACAGTATAGGAGCTTAGCTGTCGAGAGCTCAAATAATAAATAGTGTCCCTTTTTTATAAGATACAGGAGAGGCTATATACCTTAAACGCACATAGTTAAGCACTAACTTAGTATGTAGTAGGGTATTACCCTATGCACTAGCATAGTAAAAACATTTATAGTTTTTTTTAACTTCTATTATACTTTTTAAGCGCTGCTATTTTAGGTTTCTTAGTAGATTAACGTTTATTAAAAGTAGCTATTAGCTGCCCTGCGAGCTAATTAATTATGTTTTATATTCTAGCTATCTGCTGCGCTTAAACATAAGCCTATTACCTAAGGTTTTAAGGTTCTCTAACTGCTATAAGGTTCTCTAAGTTTAACTTAAATGCGTTAAGTATTTTTTTAATTAGTGGTACTTATAAAGGTTTTAGACTCTGCGCTACATTATATTAAGTAACTTTTAGTAAAGATATATTGTTAACTTTAATTAAGTAATTAGTTTATTAATTACGTTTACTAAATCTATAAGTAGTTAAAGTATTACACAAGGTTTTGCTATAGTTCGTTAAGCTTAGTTTATACTAAAGTAAAGTAAACTTAAGTAGTAAGCTATAAAGTTTGTCTAAATATCTATAGTAGAAAAGAGTTATTATAAATCAATAAGCTAGTAAAGATAATCTAATCCTATAACAATAAAATAACTAGTTAATAATTTATATAAAAGATAAACTATTTAAGGTAACTACAATAAATATAATAATAAGATTTAATATATTTTTATACTTATTATGCTTTATCTTAGCATTTGTGTTTTCTTGCCTTTTTTTAGCATTTTTAGATTCTTTAGATGTTTTAACATCTCTAAATGTTGTAACATCTACTCTCTTAGCGCAACGTCTATTCTTAGCAAGATTCTAGTTACGTAATTACGGCCCTGCAGTAATTATTACCTTTTAACGTAGTTGCTAGTTAGCCCTTAACCCTAACTTTTGCGTTAAGAAGAGAATACTCTTTATTACCTGTAATAGTTATTGTTTATCTGCTTCTTCTGTAATTTATAAATATGGCCGCGTTTGTAGGTGCAGTAAGTACAGGTTAAGAACTTAGAAACTAGCACCTTTCTGCTAGTTATAATTAAAGCATCCTGCACAAATGTAAATAACTATCTACTTAATTAGTCTACTAAGCTAACACATATTAGAACAGTAGTCCTAGTTTTACAAATAAAGACTAAACCTTTTATAATAAAATTTTTATACTTTTTAGTACTTCTTAAGTTTTTAAATATGTTATTCTAGCTATAACAAAAATATGTCTTAAATAATATTACTAGTACTAGCAAAGCCTACATTAGAACAACTACTATAACTTCTACAATTATACTTATTATAACAAATACAATAAGTTTGCAATTTTTTTTTCTAACTAGCTTATCTTTCTGTTTGCCTGTACTTTTGTAGCAAAATAAAATATATTTAATGTAAAATTTCTTTGTGCCTACTAAGCTTAGCGTTCCTTTCTCTGCTATGTTATGTTTAAGAGATAACAACTACAAAACACTAATATATAAGATTTTATTTATAATAGCTGTTTCTATGCTTTCTGTAGCTTTAGCATACTAATTAAGCATTTTTATATTATAGCAAAACATAGTTTTTAGTATTATTTAGCTAGTAAAAGGCTAGTGCTAGCGTAGCAAGCAACAAATATTATTTTGTTATATTTACTACACTAGTTCTTTTATCAAATAACTTAAATCTGTAATTTACTATTTCTATATTGTAGTAGTATACACAAGAATACAACATACTTCCTAAACATTTTTATTTAGCTTTTTTATAGTACTAAGTGTATTTTTAATACTTTATATAAAAAGTAGCTTTTACTGCCTAAGTTTTGTATAATTATTTAAAGTTTAACTTACTAGCCTTTGTGCTTGCTTATATAGTAGTAACATATGCTAGTGCTGTTTATACAGGATGCAACTAATACACTTACTTATTAGCTAATAATACTAGCTTGTTCTATAAACAACTTTGCTTATTACAATCTATTAGCTATACACAATAGCTTTTTCTAGCTTAGTATAATAAGTATAACACTTTAAAGTGCTTTTGCTTATTACGCTAGCCTTTTTTAGAGTAGGCTTTTTAAGAATATTAGTTAGAAAAGACTTTTACTGCTCTAAATCTATTAACTATATAGTAGAGCTTACAGCGTAAAAATAATTAAGAAGACTAACGTATTAGAGTAATAAGACTAATATTCTTACTATCTTAATACAGTTAGCTCTCTCTCTTGTTACTACATCTCTAGGTATAATAAAGGTAATACTACTTAATAATGTTAAAAAACACTAGAAAAGACCTAAGGCAGTATAAGTCTTAGCAGCCTCTTCTCTGCTTACTATAATAGAAGAATACTCTAAAGACGCAGAAACTATTTGCAGACTTTAAGTCCTAGTAAAAAAAATTGTAAGAAGACGTTAAATTATACAGCAGGATACAGCTAACATTTATTAAAGGCGTAAGCTAATATTTTACTTATGTTGCTAAAGCTTTTAGTTGTCTTTATTTATTTTTAAGGTATTAAAGGTGGTGGTTGTTGTTGTAGTTAGAATGAAGCTTAGACTACTAAGCAAAATTAAGGTTAAAAAATTTGCTAAAAGTACTAAAAAACAACACTAATTAAAACGTGTTTAACAGCAACTACTAGCCTATAGCTAGCAACAAAATTGCGATAGAAGTAGAGGAGGTAGAGGAGGGTAAGGACATGTACGTTACTGCAGCAGGAGCCTATAATACTTTATAAAAGCTCTTTGCCTACTACTTCTTACCTTTAGGATTTCTTACACTATACAGTACTACATACAAACAACTTATATACAAACAATATAATACTTAGACTATTTTTTTTTATTTAATATAAAAACTAATAGCTTATATTAAGTAAAGTTAAACTTTACTAAGTTACTATATAAGAAGCTATAGTAGTAAATTATAAAGCTTGCGTTTACCTTTATTAAGCAGTCTCCCTAGTTAGTTAAAAAGGAGCTGTTAGTAGTAGCTTTTATAGTAATTAGGTAAACGCAGGGGTTAAATTTTATTATTTATTAACACCTTATTAATGCGTCTAGTATTATAAATGTTAAAGTTATAATAAAAGTTGTAAAAGGCTTATTTAGTAGCAAGTCTATTAAATATGTAATATATATTAATAGTTTAGGTGCAGTAATAGTGTATTATTTTACTAATCTCCTTCTGCGCAAATGCAACCTTAGTAGAAAAACTTTATAGTAGCTTTATAAAGAGCAAGAGCGTGTTAAAACAGCTATTAAGTAGCTAGAATAAACTAACAAGCAGGAGGATTTTGTAAGTCGCCTCTAGGGATAAGAGAGCTATGCTTAAATAGTAACGCTGTTGTTGTATGTTTACATCTAAGTATAGGCGCTAGAAACGCCGCGACTGCAACACTGCTAAGATAGCGACAAAGACAATAGAAGTTGCAGTTATTAGTAAATAGTTATTAGTTAAGACAGTTAGTTAGAGGGATATTGCGTATTTTTATTTCTATCTAAACATGCAACACACTAATTGTGTGCTAGCAATGCCGAACAAGGGGGCTTAGTTGTTAGCAATAAATCCTTTTTTACCAAAAAGGTGTCTACAAAATGTGTGGTTACATCAAAAGGTTGTCTCAAAAGGCCGAAGCCATTAGTTGTCTTTATAGTATTATATAAGACTTAAACTTGTACTAAACAAGTCTACTAAATTAAATAAAAGCTTTATTTCTGTAGAAAATATATGTAAGTGTATGTGTTTTTTTATACTAAACTTATTATAATACACTAAAGATTATTTTCGCGCATAGCAACTAACTAAGAGCAAAGAAGAAAAGAAGTTGTAATTATAGAGAATAGGATGTAAAGAATTTAATATTTAAATTTGTTTATAAATAGCAAAGTTGTAATACGCTTTTACTTCTATTACTATAATAGATACAATGATTGTTTTTTAGCTATAAATCTACTACTTTAGTTCAATATAGGCTGGTAAAAATGCTGACAGTTAGGTCTAACTAATTAGAACACCAAAACCTTTGCACCTGCGCATCGCTGCGAGTCTTAGAGATATTAAGCTAAGAATTCTACAGCCTATTTATTAGGGCATATTTTACCTTATATACAAATTTCACGTATATATCTCTTGTATTTGTGGTGATGCGGAGGTGCGAAGGTTTTGGTGTTCTGATTAGTCAGACCCAACTGTCAGCATTTTTACCAGCCTAGTTCTATATCTTTTGTATTGCTTAAATTGTGTCTGTCTTTAAGCGCTTAAGACCTTTAACAGAGGATGTGCACCTTTTAGGCTTTTTTATAATTTAATTTTCTTGCTCTGCTAGTTTTAATAATAGCTGTCTTTGCACTTCTAAGCTTCCTTTAATTTTGTGTAAATTACGCTAATAGTTTCTAATAGTCTGTTCCTTAATATAGCCCTTAACATTAAATACTCTGCCTTTAAATCTCCCCCGCTGCTCTATCTAGCGAGAATGGCTATTGTCTTTAATAAAATCTCGGAGAGGCTTATCAGGTCTCTAGTCGGCAGGCATATTTAGAGACTTGTAGTTAGGCAAGCGCAGGCTAGTTATAGATACTTAAAATTGTAGTAGTAAGTCTTTTGCAAATTGCGTTGGGTTTGTTATACACGCTAATCTACGCTTATATATAGTTAGAAACCTATAAGCGGACTCGCATTAGAATTATACTAACCGGCTGTAGCTTGAAAGTTATAGTCGGGCTCAGCACCAAGAGTGGCAAGCAAGTGGGTCGCAGCACCAACCTTTGCCCCTTCGTTTAAGCATGTGTATTAGAGATTCGTCATGTGAACAGACCCTACCTGCTATAAAAAAGGTGGCCACCACAGCAGAACAGCAGAACACAAAAATACAGTTTATCTTGACTTGGCTCTGCACCATTCTTCTCTATAGAATACATACTTTACTGCATTCCCCGCAACATCTAGACATGTCCTTGGACAAGGATCAGCTCCAGCTTATGACAGTTTTTCTTCCACACCCCGCAATTTACCGCCAGTCTCTTTATAATTTATGTAGCTGCACTCCTGCTCCTGTATATCTGTGCGTCGTGAACCTCTTTCTGCTCCGCTCGTTAGACGCTCGCTCACTTACTTCCAGCACACGTGGATATTCTGATAAAGTTACTGCCTCGATACTTGCTTATACCTTCAAAATCGAGAAGTAGGAGAAGACATTCCGATAACAGAATCCTCGCAAGGACTCGAATAGAATGCCAGGAGGCTAGGTGTTAACATATTATAAGCGTAAGATCATAGCCTAAGAATCCCCACATGTACCTGACTTGTAGTTGTCTTACACTAGCATTACATATTTCTAGTGTAATGCCGTAATCTGATGCTTAATTCTGGCTGTCTTGGCGGTTCATTGCACCGTGAGAGCCGCTACATATTTTTAGTGTCATGCTGTAATGTGATACTTACTTTTAGCTGTCTTGGCATTGCAGAACATTAGAACTCAAGCACTGCTATCACACGTGCCTAGCTTAGCATAACATTACAAATTAAGCTAGTAGAAATAAGAGCGTAACGTTAGTGCAAAATTGCTAATCTATATAAGGAGGTTTGTGTTAATATCTTGCATTCGTGCTACAAACTTGAAACCTGCTACTCTAAAACATTATGCGCTCTATATATCTTGTAAGTTTAGTAGTAATAGCAATGCTATTTCTAACAAAAGTCAGCAGTTTACTTACAATAAGCCGCTTCTAGATTAGACCTAGGCCGGAATAAGAGAGGAAGAGGCACGACAAGTAGTTATACTAAGATTCTGCTAACAATTAGCAGTTTATCTTAACAGCAAAAGCTTTTCTGTCCTTACTTGCAAGGGCAGAGCCTAAGTATCTAGAGTATGTGTGGCTAAAGCTTTTACTACACAGGCTGTCTTTTGATTGTCGCTTGAATTTCTCTACACAAGCAGCACAGTCTGAGCGCCAGTTGCAATTAGCTATAGTTAATATCTAACTATCTGCTACCTTCCTTACTCCTAGCAGCTTATAGCTTAGTATTAATACTGTAATAACAGATCCGCTTGTTAGGAACACTAGTAAGGCACTAGTAGAGCGTTGCAGTGCCTTTAACAATGCAACGCTTCTAGTATTTATTAGTTTAAGTAAAAGGCTAAACAAACTACTTATAGCTTGCGACTTAACTAGGGCGTTAAACAATAACCTAGATGATATAGCGAACACTTAAGATACTGCAATGCCTTATGGATACCTGTTATAAGCAGACCCTGCTGTTAACTTCTACAACTTAGATAACTAAGCAGGCGCTTCTTTGCACATTTTAAACCTGTTATTTTTACCTTCCTACATAAGTTCTGCTTTAATATCGCCGTTACCACCTGCCTCTACCCTAAGCCTACTAGCAAAGCATTAGCTTATATGGCCGGTAGGAACTCTAGAGACTATTTACGCTTAACAAATACAGCAACTAGATTGTCTTTATCCTCAAGTTTAAAATTACTTACCAAGCATTATTAAACTTAGCAACTCCTTTCTTTAGGAAGACGTAAGGAAGTCCTTGAGATTGTTTTGCCGCAAATAGAGCTAGACAAACCTTAGCTATTGCCCTTTCTTAAGCAGCTTTAATAGCAACAATACTAAGATGCAAAGCTTGTTTAGACGTTTTTATAATGCTAAAGCCTTTAGGTGTTATTTAGATATAAATTATTTTAAATATCAATTCTTAAAGATCTTACTTTACTACAATTTCTAGGAACTCTACATTAATATACATAATAGTTTAGAGAGATATAGAGGCTAGAGAGCAGCTAGTGTTGCTACAGATAAATTCTTTAACAGGCTTAGTAAGGCTTACATGGAAGATGTCCTTACACAAATAAAAGATCTGCGGTAAGAAAGCTTTTAAAAACACAAGCAGATCAGCAGAAGATAGTTTATTCTAGCATTACACTTTAGCCTTAGTATTTTCTTAACTTGCAGCCCTAAATTAGAGTCTGAAATGTATAATTCCTGTAAGTCTTAAATATGTTTTTGTCTAACACATTTAGCAATGATCCCCACTTTCCTGACTGAAGGTTCCTAGCTCTCCTTACGTATATACTCAACGTATATCCTAAGGGAAGTCAGCTAAGTCAGAAACTTGACTCTTTTGTTCGCTCGATTATCTAAAGAGTTTCGCCGCCCTTATAGCTAACAGTAGCATGTTTAGACATTCTCAGCCCCTATAGCCAAAAGAATAAGAAGGGCGATACTACTAATCTTTGTAAAGATTGGCTACTAGTAGAAGTGCATACTAGGTTTTATTGTATTTTGTAGGATAAACAGAGATAGATTCTGGTCAACCCGACCTGGCTGTTAGGCGTAGATAGATAAAATGAAGTTGCAGGAGAGTTGTATAAGGCTACTTCCTAAAGCTCTAGTAATTGTTGCAATGCTGCCTATTCGACTCTCCAAGCGTCTGCTACTGATGGCGATATGGATGAGTATGAGAGGTGGAAGACGCGCGAACCGAAGGCCAACAAGGATACTTACGCTTGGCGACCTCGTTGAGCCGACGGCGGCAGAACTCACCTGAATATACAGTGCGTACGGCGGTAGTATACGGCTTGTCTTGATTAGGGTAGATTTATTGCCACAGCAACTTCAATTAATCTGTATAACACCAAGCTAAGTAACCTTTTCAACCAAGCAGAAAGTTAAGCAGAAAGTTTCAGGGAGCGGAGCATTTCCAAAAACCTACTGCTGCTGTAAATGCCCTGTTTCCAGAAACGCTCTGCTCCTAGAAACCTACTGCTCCTAAAATCGCTCTGTTCCTAGAAACGCTCTGCTCCTAGAAACCTACTGCTCCTAGAAACGCCCTGCTCCTAAAAACGTACTGCTTCTAAGATCGCTCTGCTTCTAAAAACGTCGTGCTTCTGAAAACTCTCTCTTCTTAAAAAAACTCAGCTTCTAGAATCGCTCTGTTTTTAGGAAGAGAGAGTTTTTAGGAGTACGCTTATCCTAAAAACAGTCTGCTCTTAAAAATAGAGCGTTCCTAGGAGTAGAGCGTTTTCTGAACACGTTATGTAAACAAGCAAATCAGCCGCTACATACCAGTAGCGTTTACAAAGGGTAATGTAAGAGGCTGTGCAAAAGTTGTTAATGTCTAGTAACAGATCTGTATTTAATAAAGGCGCTATTGTATGCTTATTCTGAGTTTATATGCATAGCCAATAGTGCTATGTTTAAGAAGCTTCTAGCGATCCCTAGGGCGCCGAAGATGCTCCGAGTGTTCTACTAAGGAACACTATAATAACTAGGCTCTAGCCTATTGAAGATAAAGCCTAGTTTGGAAGGAGCGCTATAAAAAGCGACTAAAGCAACAATTAAATAAGAGCGTCCTTGTTATTAAATCTTACTATAGATACTTACTTAGTTTTAAGATTGCCTTCTGCATTTACTGTACTCCTATATAAGCTTTTCTATACTATATTCTTGTTTTTAACACAGCTTAATCTTCTTAATTTGTGCTATGTTTGTCGCTTTTGCAACGTTGTACAAGACGTGCTCTACTAGGAGTTCTATACTAACGGTTAAAATGTTGCTATGTTTTTGCGAACTATTCTTTCTAACAAGACGCTAGTATCTTAAGTGCAGCGTGTATACATAAAAGAGTACTACCTTTACAAAGACGTGCAATATCTAGAAAGCTTTACTGCTTTGTTAACTTAACATTTTTTGCACTTTAACATACTATTACACGTTAAGGTGCTTTAGTGCAAACAGATTACACATAGAAGAGCTCTAGCTACACTACTGCTTTCTTACTTACTAAGGTTAGAGAAACTTAAGATTACTTTAACGGACGACAATTACTAATTTACAGGCATTTTTAGATAGTTTTTGTCCCTAAAGCAACCTTTTTAGATACTACTAATGCTAAAGATTACTATACTTTTTGTAAAAGCGTCCTTCTTGCGCAACGTCTAAGAGCTTAGTCTAGAAGGCTTATTTTGCTTAGTGTGCGACTTAGCCTTAGTCTTTAGTTTACTATCTCTTAGGTTATTGCGGATTTGACCTGTCATTTAATTAGAACAAGACCAGGGACTTACAGAGTGGATGTTTCGACCAAGATTAAATAGCTTATTAACCTTGGCGTTGCCTGAAGCGGACATATTAAGACAAACACTTAGGCAGGTCCTACATTCTTGCACCGCGCTTGTAGACTTCACTTACAGTAAGCGTTGGGATCCTGAAACTACAGATCCCTGGGTGGGCCAAGACCCTGACTCGCTGATAAAGATTTTATCACCTTTTCACGATACCTTTAGAACATTGATACTTCAAAACAAAGATCTATTTCCCTCTGAGAATTTGCTAATACGTTCCCTCTTAGAATTCAGGACTCTAGAACGCTTCTCGACAGGCACATTCGCAATTATTGACGACGGGAGCTTTATACAGGAGATACTCCCGGGAAGTCTAATCAAACTGGAGCTCCGTGACAATTACTCAAGACTGACAAAAGCTCATAGCAACAATATCTATAATGTTATTAGGATATTTGCGGAAGCTAAACTCAAACTTCTGTCAAATCTAACCAAAATGTCGCTTACGCTGGATCAGGAAGATTGGGAGAACTTAGACCTTGACTTCAATAAATGCTTGAGAAATAGGGTGGAATTCTGCATTCAAATCGACGAGTTGTGTTGATGGAACTCTGTATATAGGTTGTTTGTAGCTAGCTACATGTGGCGGTGCTCGACCCATGGAGGAAATAAGGGGGAAGATTGTTGCATTGAGGGAGTGACGCGAGCGATTTTATAGAATAATCGAGCGGAGTAGGTAAGTAATTAGGGTTTGCATGAGTACAACCTTTCTAGTGTACTCGGTGAATAAAGGTGCCGGGCTGACATAAAAAATTCAAGCGCACGGCCCACTGCTAGTGATATGAAAGGTGAGCAGCCACGGCTTGTCTGTCAGCGGGTAGGATTGGTTGCTACTGTGTTCAAGGTGAAGTCTGTTTCGCTAGCCACTGTAGAATAATTGCATTCGGAACACTGTACCTTTTTGGTAGCGCATGGCCGAGTGGCGTAGAGCTTGATCGTGACAGATAGTTCAGCTCGTCATAAGTTGTGATGCCGTCCACTAGATTCCTATGCGGCTGTGTTTTGTGGTGTGACCTGCCACCAGGCGCTGCGGCAGCAGCATTCGTAGTAACGCGGCTCCACAAGAGCGATGCTCCGCTTGTGCGTGCCGTCGAGCCTAATAAGCATGAGCCCCCGGGTGAATCTCCTCAAACCTTGTCGGGCGTGTCGAAGGGGCACCGCTTCTTCGACACTAGGTGGGGCGACAGTAGACGAGGCTGTCTAATGATCTGTAGGTATATTGTAGCACCGATGGTAGCATGCCGGGTGTCTGTGAGGTAATTCGTGCGGGAGTTGATGCTGTTCAGCGCGAGGGCTCGTCGATGCGGGACGTTGCAGGCATTGTCTGATAGCGATGGGCTGACCAAGAAGCCCACCAGTGACTGTGTTGTGTATGTTGTGACCGTTGTGCTCAAAGGAGTGTAGGGGCTCCGTCGTCGCGTCTTGCATTGCTGTGTTGTGGCTAGATAGATGCCGCTGCATTTAGTGGACGTGTTATATCAAGCAGCTTGCTCGCAGATTTTGTTCGACTGTCTGCCAGGGCCGCAACAGCGACTCTACATGTGCCAAACCGACGCGGGGGGACGCGTGATGGACTGTAGAGACTATTGCGGCCGCTGGCAGATGTTTTTGGCGCCAAATTCGTTACGGTGCCGCACACAGACATCTAAGCACGCTACTGCGCGCCAAGAGTAGCCAAAGCTCTATGCCCGTCGGAGCCCGCTTTCCGGGGCGTTCCCGTGCACGTGCCGTGTTAGTGTGGCTAGCGCGTTGAGCACGTAGGTCTCGGATGCAACGGCCCATTCATTTCGAATCACAACAACAATCCCTCAATGACCGTCTCTCCCTATCTATCGCTTCGCCCGTGCTGCATCTCCCTTTGATCTTACATATATCTCACCTGATTTCATTCTCACATGCTGGGAAAGCGCGCGCGTTCGACTAGGTCCGCAAATCACTCCGAGGGTACACTCGAGGAGAGTCGACGTGCAAAACGACTGGTCCGCTCCAGTCAGGCTGCCGCTCCTTAGGCGAAAAAAGGCGATACCTCTGTTAAACACTTCCCTTAATGCCCCTGTTATATCAACGTCGCCCGCGATCTTCCTGCGTCCGCCCAATTTCGAAAGCGCCGTGCATACTCTGTCGACACTCTCACCCCGCCGCGCCTGCGCAGCCTAAGTGCTCACGCTCTTCCAGGTCGACGAGCCCGCTCCCTTAACCGCAACCCATCTCCTCTGCGCCTCACACGAGAGAACCTACGCTATTTCGAAGATAGCACGCAGTCACCTGTGATGCCTATCCCTCGAAATCCGTCCCCAACGCGAAAAGACACTGCTATCACGGATAAGAAGCAATTGGCAGGGTACGAAGATGGCGGAGAAGGCTGACCCTGGTGGTATACGAACAATGGGAGTACTCACTAAACCTGACCTGGTGACTGAGGTGGCCACTCAGAATGCGATCAAAAATCTTGTTCTAGGGAAAGGGGAGCAACTGCGACTGGGCTACTGCGTTGTAAAGAACCGCAGTGCAGATAACCAGCAGTCCAGTATCTCTGATCGATTTGCCCAAGAGGAAGTTTTCTTTAGCAAACCTGCATGGCGCGAAGCAGCGGCTTCAGGACGGTGTGGTATTGGTTCGCTCAAGACCCGCCTCAGCGACCTCCTCATGAGTATCTCAAAGAAGGAGTTTCCTCACGTCAAAGCTGACCTCCCGCATGGAACAGAGCACTCAAAGGATGTATCTCGGGAGACTAGGTAACCTTGTTAGATGGGCGGAGAGTGGGAGCGCCCACGGCCCTAATGACGATACACACCGCCCTAGGAAAAGAGCCAGAGTCGCTAACAATCAAGCCTGCAGATCGGCTTGATTCCTAATTAGGCGTACAAGTTCCTACTGTGGGTCTGTGCCATGTCTAATCAAGAAACAAGCCACTAAGTTAATCGGCTTGATTGTTACCAACTCTGAAAAGAGCACGTGGAAGTTTGGAGGATCAGAAGATTGGCTATTTGGGCGACGCAGTGGGCCGCCTCCTGCCTCGATGTCCATCGCGCGCCGTTTACGGAACCGCCGTCTAGGACTGCTGCCACAGGTTGCGCGCCTCCGCACTGCGTCATTGCCCCTGGCCCTGAGCTTGAGAGAGCCTGGCTGTTTGGGCGACGCAGTTGGCCGCCTCCTGTACCAGCCGGCCCTCAAAACCCCCCACCAACCTCTTCTCGACCTCGCCACCTCTCACGCCCTCCTCGCCCTCCTCGCCGTCCCCGCTCTCCCTCGCGCATATCTAAGCGGCAGGCTAAGAAGCATGCCGTCAAAGACCGCCGGCAACAGGCGAAGGATCGGTTTGAGGAAACGCAGAGACGGATTCAGCATAGTCTCCCCTTCCAGGTCCCTGCTGAGCCATGCATTATCAATAGAGTTGTGTGTTATGAACAGGGTGGGTGGGGAGAGCCTGTGCTCGCGCGAATCTGGCCTAAGACCTATTAGCCTGTCCGGAATAGCATCTAGCGCGTGCATAGACGCCTTGGCATGAAAACTCCTGGCGCAGCCTAGGTCGGCATCCGAAGCTTCCACGCTCTTATGCCATCCTTTTCTAACCGCTGTTTCTCCGTCTCCCTGCTATCATCCTGCCATCTGCAGCCTGCGCATACTGTCGAACGCGCTATGCTGCCTTTTTCACAACCACACCAAATATCACATTCCTCAACACGTCGCCTTCAACTTTCGGAAATCCATCGTTAACGCACCCGCCTGCTAGCAAACTTTACGCATCGTCGTTTCACTTATCATACCCCGCCAGTGTACACTGTGTTACAGGATGCCTATGGACTCCCCGATAACCGACAGTCCTCACATTCAATCATGGTTGAGGATGAAAGCACTACGGATCTTCACGCTGACAGTCGTCAACCTGGCAGTACAAAAATATGCGAGCAAGCTCTTTACCTACTCTAGTAGCGTCATATTCTTCCTTGACTTCTGTATCAAACTTGGAAACTCTGTCACTCTATCAGAGGCAAATACTATGCGATTTATCGCAAGACATACCTCCATTCATGTGCCAAAAGTTTACTGTGCCTTTACACACCGCGGCAGAACCTATATACTTATGGAAAGAATCCGCGGCGAGACTATAGCGAGCAGGTGGCGTTTGCTATCGAATACGTCAAAGTCGTTGATATTCGACCAGCTTAAACAGATGATACAAGAACTTCGATCTGTGCCTGGTCAGACCGATGGCGTCTCCAGCATAGCCGGTGGCCCTATCCATGATTGTCGACTTCAACCATCTTCCTGGGGACCTTTTCGCACTATCACCGACTTCCACTTGTCACTTAGGAACAACGTGACTTTACAGTCTCTTGAGGTACCAAACTCATTGAGTACTGTTGCTATCTTGGAGCTAAAACAACTTATTACATTTCATGAGTCAGTACAGCGCGCACCAGTCCTCACACACGGTGATCTTAGCAGCTTTAATATCCTTATCCGCGATGACAAGGTAGTTGGTATCATTGATTGGGATACTGCAGGGTGGCTACCTTATTACTGGGAGTTCACTATGGCATGGCACGCCAACCCCCAGAATTATTTCTGGCAGAATGAAGTGGGAAACTTTCTAGACGTGCAGGAGGAGGAACTAAGTATGGAGAAACTGAGGCGTAAATACTTTGGTGAAGTCTGATTTCCTGTGTACTTTAAGGAACAAGTTCTTTCCCCTCTATCGCGTCCCACGTTGCTACCTTGCTTGTGTCAAACTGCCCTTGTCCATCAAAACGGTGGTCAACAGCCTTCTTTTCAACGTACCAAATGGCAGTGCTCCTCACAAAATTCCAGTCAGTATGACAAGTCCCTAACGCTTTTCCGTCATGAGCTGCCCACGTGAGGGCCTCTTGAACCCACGAAACACAATTCCAACTCTCGCATCCCGCGTATCCTGCACGTATAGGAGTCCTGGCAAAAGCTTCCATGAGTCGTGCTCCATCCGCAACTTTGCCAATCGCAATCCTAACTAAAATGGCAGAAGTTGGTTGCAGAGTTATTTCGAGATTCTCGTAAGCCCAGGTATTCTGAGGCTTTCCATCAATCATTTGCAAGAACTCCTTCACATGGCAGCGTCTCCCACTCGCAGAAGCTCCTTCGTTCTTTGGACCAATGATAAATGCCCAGTGATATCTGTTCGACTTTAGGTGTGTCCAAACCACGATCGAAGGATACTTACTTATCCTCGCCACCAGGCATTTTTGGAGCTCCGCTACGAGCGTAAAGAGCAATGTATAGTCGATCTTTACCAGATGGCATTTTCAAACTCTAGTCAGACTTTTCTTTGGAAATTTCCCTAACACTGCTAAACTTCCGTCCATTTTGTATACTATACACACACACACAATTTATTTACGCCCGGCGGCCGAGCCGAAAGGGCTACTAAAGCTGGTCTGCTACTACACTGCTTATGCTACATCGTGGCCTCACTAGCCCCTGTGTCTTCTTTGACTCGCTCCTTTATGCCGCTTGTTGTCCAAGTCAAAGCCCTTGCTTGCTATCTAGGTCGCTTGTTCTCTGTCTCCTGTCTCTCATCAGGCGTTTGTGGGTTAGTATTGCGGGTGGCAGACTAGCTCAGAGTCGGTTTCTCCAAGCGTTCAGCGTCCTATCTTCGGCGGCTGAAGCGCTGTCTGCTCTATGCTGCACAAGACTGCTGATGGGTTTGTGTTAGTAGATAAGATATATCTAGTCGTTAAATGTTAATTCGCGTCAAGTCTTCCTGTCGCAATCACGAATCGAATCGTCGCTCGCACTGCGTCCATGTTCGGCGCCCATTTCGCGTCGTCTGTCGCGGCTTTGCCGCCCAGGTAGAGCGACACGTTTCCTCTGCCCGTCTGCGTGCACTGCAGCATCTCTGCTCGCTGTGCTGTCCACCGTCTGCATCGGAACAGAAAGTGCTCCACTGTTTTTCCTATACACTCGCTTGCATAATCGGCTTCCGGTTCTGACTGAGTTCACAGATTGACCTCACAGGGATTCTTGCTGTCACGATCAAGCCCTACGCCACTAGGCCATGCGCTACCAAAAAGGTACAGTGTTCCGAATAGGAATACTGGGCGTAGGATAGCATATATACTCGTCACACTTGCAGCGCCAAGAGTCATCTTTTCCAGATAGAGTAATTATAACTTAGCATATGTTCGTACCCTGGTCCGCATCGAAACCCACAAAAGCGCTCTAATTCTACGCCACAAAGACGTTTTCTTGATTTCTTAACTGTTGCACATCATATCGATCAGAACCTCCTACTACGGTATCCTGCTCATTAGCAACTGAACGTAAGGTCTCCCGACTTGTGCTAAAAGTGCATAGCAAGCTTTGTTAGACAAGTAGAAGAATAATGTCTTTGCTTTGCCATATCGTTTTGATCGATTGACAATCATGTATATCATGACCAACTATTATATTTCGTGTTAGCTTGATAGGAATGCATGCGACTAACTGGTCCAGTGATTACAGTATCCAGTGCAGCCAACAACGGCAGGGCTACTCAGATGTTCCTAATGCGGCCTGCTTCTGCAGCAGCGCCATAACCTCTTGGTGGCCTTCAGCTGCAGCCGCCTGGAGTGCGTTGCCGTAGAGTCCACCCTGGGCGTTGACGTCGGCGCCCTTGTCTAGCAGCATTTCGATCACCCCAACATTCCCTTGCTCTGCTGCTATAAACAGCGGAGTCTTGTAGTCTTTATCCTTACTGTTTACCAAGGCAGAGTCTGCAGCAAGTAACAACCTTGCCGACATCTCACAGCCATTCCTAGAAGCCCACCATAGCACGGTCCTGTCTCTCGAATCGTCCGAATCCCCATTGTGGCGGCATTGTGGTTGATCAAGCCACTCGGCCGATGCATTTCCATATAGTAGAGCGCCCGCGGCCCCATGTCACCGGTCAGAGAATAGCGACTGATCGGCAGGCGGGCGACTTGCGCACGATGCGAGACCTCCACCCCTTTGTTGGCACCCGTGGTGCCGCTTGTTAGAATGTGGAAACATGCCTTCTCGCCGTCGGAAAGATCAAGTTGTTGCCGCAGGGCCTCCCATCCGGACTCGTCGGCAAAGGAAAGGAGATGAGAGAACGTCAATTGCTCGTCCCAACCCTCCGGCGCTGGGCCCTCCGGATCGAAGCAATACACGCGCCCGATCGGAATGCCCACCTTCGCCACCGCCTCCTTGGCCAGAGGCACCAACTCGGGCTCCACAAACAGCCACTCTGCCTGCACTGTCCTAAGATGCCGAACAACCTCCTCCACTTTCCCAAAGGCCGCGATCGCAGCAAAGACTCCGCCTGCGGCTATAACGCCATCGGCGAAGGGCCAGTAGAAGATGGAATTGTAGCTGAGGAGGGAGACGCAAGACTGAGGTTGTATGCCGACAGAGTGGAGCGATAGGGCGATGCGTTTCAGTGTGGAGACATATGTTGGAAGGAACTATCTCATGTTTGTTATTGGTGGCTGCCGCCCGTTGCTAGCGTGATACCTATATATTAAGCATCCTCCATAGAATTAATGCATTACTTCTTTACTCTTAACAGATTATAAGCCCGGCGCTCCTACAACACTAACTACCTTCTAACTTATTAATTACATTGTTGCATTACAATACATTGTAAGCTATCTTAGTCTATATTATAGTCTTACCTAAGTTTTAAGGTTGCACTGCAATACGTTATTAACTACACACTTAGACTTCTACCCTACACTACTAGCTTCTTTAACATATCTCTACAACTATAACTTGCAATACTTATTTAGTAGCTACTTTTTAGCTACTATAAAGTTGTAAAACAGCTCTTGTTTAACTGCAAGATATAGCTACTATATTTAACTTTAAGCTTAACTTATTATCTCTCCCTAAGCTCTTATTGCGCGGCAAGAACTATATAAAATAGTATAACAGCTAGACTATAGCGTTTAAGTATATAGTTTTTTTTAATATTACTAATAAAAAGAAAACCTACTTTGTTACTAATATAGAAGCTAAACTATAGAACTTTTAGAATAATAAAGCCTTTATTATAATTTTAAGCTTTATTTATTTTAATTTAACTCTTAACGTAGCTTTCTTTAATACTATAGTAGAAGCCTAGAAGTTCTTATTAGAAAAGTTTAACTAAGACACTAGTAATACGTTAATATAACTTTTTTACTTTTTTATAAATTTTTACTACTGTAATAGTAATAACTTTTATTAACATGTTAAAAACTTTTATATACTATAGACAAGAATATTAAAATAGTGCATAGGCTCTACTTATAAGGTTGCTTAGTCTTTATTACTTATCTTCTCTTCTAATAATGTTAAGAGTTTATTCTTTTTAACTACTCCTTTAAATACTATAAATTATATTACCAATAACTTAAGCACATAAGCCTTAACTTTGTTAACTACTATTAAACTTAAGCTTCTTAACCTTGCTAAAAAGCACTTTTTTAATGTTAACTTAACTGCCTATACTATAATATAATTATAGTAGAACACATCCTAACTACCTTAAAGAGCTAGTGCTCTATCCTCTCTACTTAAGCCTAAGACAATTTTAAACTCTTGTAAGGGGTGGCTTTAGGCAATAGTACTTGCTTCACACTACAGAAGATAGTAAGAGATAGCTTTAAATAATAACGTGTGTATATTTTAAGCAATAATACCTACTAGTATCCTCGCAGGTGAGGAGCACCTTATAAGCACAATTGTAGGTAGGCAAGCTAACAATAAGCAAGTTTAGTGGACTTAGCTAACACGTAACTATTTGTAACAGAGCCTCCCTTTTTAGTCTAGCGTTCTTACAACCTTAAATTAACTCTTTAGACTATATAAGAATAGTTTAGTAAGAAGCGCGTCTTACTTACAGCTTAGGTATTTTTAAAATACGTGTTACTTATAGTTTAGGCGCGTAATAAGCTTTAGGCTTAAGTCTTTATAGCATTATTGTAGTAACTCTTAAATTTATTATTTATTTCTTAAAATTTTTTAGAGGTAAGGGTAAGAGTATATAATTATTATAAGTAGTTTATACAAAGTAATGTTTGCTGTAGTAATAAAGAAATTTTAAGTATATTTTTTATAACTCTTGTTTTAATTAACATATTTAATACGTAACTCTAACACACTTACTATATAACAAAATAATAAGCTTTAATCTTTATTATAGTCTACTATCTAAATGTTAAGTATATTAAGAAATCTTATATATAAGATGCTTAGCTATATAAGTTTAGTATACTTAAAAAAGCTATTAATTTTATTACCTTGCATGCAACCTGCCTATATTATATATAAAATATTACTAAGTAAAAAAAATTTATAAAAAAACTAAATATTATTATTACAACTACTGTACTAAGAGCAACTATAGTAGTTATACTAAAGTAAGTTTTTTTATTTTATTAATTATGCTTTAGCTAATTTAAATAAGTTCTTAAAGCGCTTAATAAGTATTTAAATTGTTTATACTAACTTTGCTTTTATTTTAATACTATAGTTACTAATACTAATATTTTAAAAACTAACTCTACTATTATTGCTGCTAGTATTAAGCTTATGTAATGCTAGCGCTAATTTAACTTTAAGCTTTTTAACTACTGCTGCGTTGCTGCGTATACTAGTACTTTTTTAAGAGTTTTTACTTAGGTGCTAATAACTTTGCTTTACTACTTAAGCTTAATTTTAGTAGAGTAGCGCTGTATAGTAGCTACTTTTAAATTAATTACTAGTTATGTAACTAGAATTGCTAGTCCTACTAGTAATAATAAGGATAATAATAAGAGCTTAGGCGACAATAACGTACTGCTTCTTAGGCGCAGTCTAGGCGTAGGTAGCACGCATAATAGTAGTGCTAAAAGTAGTAGTAATAATATAAGTAGTAATAATAAGGTTTATGCTAGTAGTAAGGAGATTTTTAATGATAAGTAGAAGTAAATTATTCTTATACTTATAGTTTTGTTTATTTAAATACCTAATTTGCGCCTTAAGTACGTAATAATAATGTTTAGTATATTTTTTTAGCATACTTAGGACGTAATAATTTTTACTTATACTTATATTTTTTAATTAGTTTTTCTATACCCTTAAACTGCAATGCTAGAGTCTAAGTATTTTATAATTTATTATAGCCTTTTTATTGTAGCTAATACTCTAGCTAGCTATTTTTAATTTATTTTCCTAATATTTTTTTAACCTCCTAGATCTCTTTACTTTTAGAGCTAATTTTTAGTGCCTAAGTATTGTAATCTTAACTACTGTGTAATTCTTATTATTTTAGTAAAAAGACGTAAAAGACATTATAAATACAATAGTAAAGTAGTAGTTATAGTTAGTAAGCTTATATCTTAACTACTTTTTGCACTTATATTGTTTTATAAACTTGCTAGAAAGCTTCTTACTAAGTTAGTAGGCTAAGTTAATGTTTTTTGTGCTAAAGCAAACTAAGATTTTTTAGTAGAAGATTTTTAGTTTATATTTTTTGTTGTAGTATTAGTATTAATATTCTTATACTATTAAAAGGTGTTTTTCTACTATTGCACGTGCGTTATACATGCGCTGCACTCTATTTATAGTACTTAGTACCTCTTCTTTTAGCCTACTATTCTTAGAAGGCAATATAAGCAATAGATACTTGCTATATACTAAGTAAAAAAGTATTATTTTTGTTAATTTATAGATAGAGTTGTTGTATGCAAATTATATAGTTAGTAAAAGTAATACCTAATTATCTTATTTTTCTAAGGCAAATGTCTTTAAGTATTGCTTTATTATCTAGTTTTAGTGTTTAGTTTACCTATTTATCTATAAGTAGAAGGCTGTGCTTAGCCTGCGCTTTACCTATAATTAGTAGCATATTTCTATTTAAAATATAAAAGTAAAAATTAAACTGCAATTAGATATAATGCCCTTTTAAATTCTATATTTTAAAATGATATGTTAAAAATAAAATTCTATAAATTATTTTACATTTTACGTTTTTAATATTAGTATATAGATTGCTATTTTTAAAATGTAGTTAATAATTACAAAGATTACATTAAACACGCAACTTAAACTATTATTTTTTGCTAGTAGCAGCTTTATTACAAAATTAAAGCTTACTTTTTTAAATATTTTTTTTCTAGCAACTAGTAATAATAATAACTAACTATATTTGCTATATTTTAGAGCTCTACTTTTTTAGTATGCTATATAGGTTTTTACGTAATCCTAAATATTATAGCTTAGCTCTAGCTAGTAATATAGCCTACTAATAAGCTTATAAGTTTTATATGCGCTAAAATAACCTACTATACGCGTATTATAATTTTGTAATAGAATCTTCTGCTTAATAGCTTGTTCTAGTAGAACGTAAATTTTACTTTTATATTTTAGAACTTTTTTGTTGTTAACGCGCTATACTTACGTGCTATTATTATTTTAAGTGCGTGCTACTTATATAGAGTCTACAACCTACTACAAAGTAAAGGCGTTTTTTTATTATAACTAGCGTAGTTTATTTATTAGAGCTTCTAACTCTACTATTGCAGGTTTACTACTAATACTTTAGCTAGAAAGCATAGTATGCATAGTGTACACTTTATAGCACTAGTAGTCTACATACTTTCTATTCTACAAATATTAGCTATATATATTTTATATACGCTTTTTTAGCTATACTAAGTTGTAAAACTTTTTATTTTACTATACTCTACTCTTACTAGAAGTTTATGCTGCAGTGTAGGCAATAGTTAAGTTAATAATAAGTTTTTTTGTTTATAATTTACTCTTTTTAATAGTCTGTCTGTAGAGTTTATATACCTTAGGCAGTATTTAACTTTAAAATTAAAAGCTTCTAAATACAGAGCCTAGCGTACTTAATATTAGTTTAGCTTTTATACAGCGCGTATAAAGCGTAAGTTGTTATAATTAGTTAATACTTAAATAGTATGTTAAGCGCCTTTTAAGTAGTACTGCTATTTCTTAAAACTTTATATAATAGCTAAAAGTTTAAAGTTATATATTTTATAGTTTAGCTTAGCATTTTATAGTTTTTGTAAGTAAAATATAATAAAATACTACTTTTTGTCTTTAAATAATAAAAATAATATGCTTAATAGTGTAAAAGTTAAAATATTTATCTTAATACAAATTATACGTATATTTTTAAAGTAACATAAGATAGGCGTATATATAAAGCATTGCTTTAGCCTTATAAAAGTAGCATATATATTCTTATTCTAGTAGAACGCCTATTTTCACTTTAAAATATCTATAAGATGTGCTATTTTTATAGTATAGTTCTTAATAAAACACTAATAAAAATTTGCAAATTTTGAAAAAGACTACAGCTTCTTAATACTAGTAAGTGTAGGCTATTACTTAAAAGTAGCAACGCGCGCTAAATCTACGTAAATACTACTTTTTATAATAATAAATTTTAAAAAATAAACTTTGTTTAAAGTAAATATACACTTTTTAAGATTTACGTATAACTTTACTTTTTATAAAAAGTTAAGTACAGCGCGTATAGCACGCTAGTGTAGCATAATATTATTATTATAAGTGTAGATAAAAATATTATTTAAATAAACTACCTAAATATAATTTAAGGGCCTTTTTAAAGCTTTATTAATATAAGCTTAAAAACTTGCTAGAGCATTTATAAGCCTTAAACGCATAATAAGATATTTAAAATATTTATATTATATTCTAAAAGTAGTTTTTTACTTATCTCCTACCTTAATTTTTAAACAATAGTAGGCGTTTTTAAAATCTAATGTTGTGTAGTAGCGTACGCCTAATAAGCAGTCTAGTATCTCTCTAATTAAGAGGAGCAGGCAATAATTTTTTATTATAATAGTGTTAAGGCCTTAATAATCTACGTAAAGGCAAAGAGTTTTATTTTTCTTTAGTATAAATAGTATTAGTACGCCTATAAAGCTAGTGCTATAGCAAATTTATCTCTTCTATAGTACTTTTTTAATATATTTATAAAGTACTTAAAGCTTATAAGAAAAGAGAGTATAGAAAAGCTTATAAAGAGGTTTTTTGCTTTATTAAATAGAAATTGCGTAATTTAAGCTTTTTAGCTATAAAAAAGTTTTAGTAGCTTTATTATTAAAGATATTAGCGTAATCTTATAATATATTAACTATACGCTATACTTACGCTATAAATACGTTTAGCACGTGTACTTTAGGCTTAATACTTATATTATTACTTTAAAGTACTCTTAAAAGGTAAGTTCTTAAATTCATAAGTTTTGTGTTTTTTAAAAATGCCTTAGTAGCTACTAAGTTAATATTTACTTTTATATATTTTTAATACTATATCTACTTTCTGTAGTTAATATAGATGCTTTTCTAGCTTAAGATAAAGTTGCTAAGCAATAGTAGTGCTCTTTTTTTATTTAATTTATACTTAGTAACTTTTGTAATACACTCTATACTATTAATATTTATTAAACGTAGCTAAAGCTTATATGCTATATATGTATATTGCCTTTAAAGTTTAATTTGACTTAAGTAGAGGAGTTCTGTATTCTAAATAAGTTTTAATTTATCTCTATAGCTATTTTTTAACTAATAAAGCTAATATATACTTATAAATTTAAAATAACTTAAAGTTTTTTTTTTACTTTAATTACTAAACGTGCGTAATACATACGCTATACTTCTAGTAAAATATTTATTAGCACGCGCTTTACTAACTTTAAGTTTGTAGTAAAGCTTAACTTTTTTTTATTTAGTTTATATTAACTAAAACTTTATTAAGGTTGCTGCTTTAGCACTTATTAGCATAGTATTTTTTTTTCTAGCACTTAAAGTATGTAACATTGTTACTATTTTTATACTTCTTAGGTGTGTTTAGTGTAGTAGCTATAAAAAAATTTTTTTTTTTTTTATAAAAGTGCTTTAGTAGAGTAGATTATACGTAATAAGTGCTTTGCGTAAATTCTGCTTAAGTATAAATCTAAGTATAATAAAGTTTTTTCTAGTTATAAGAATTTAATACTAGTTAGTAATTATATACTATAGTTTAAGCCTTAGTTTTATAAAAAAGTACTAGACTTTTTATCTTTTAGTATATGTTAAGAGTTAATTTTTAAGAATATTAAAATAAGTTATAAATAATTAGATAGTTTAGTCTTTTTACTATATAGCGTATATATGCGTAGTTGCTGCTTTAAGGCTATAGTTAATAAAGTCTAAAAGTAAGTTAAGTATATATTACTTAAAGTAGTTTTAAGTTAGTACTTCTTTTTTTACTTTAAAAGCATGCTTATAGTAAGTATACTAAAGCTTTTAAAAGTCTACTTTAAGACACTGTATTACTTAAATTACTTTATTATTTTTTTTTAAAATTTAACGCTACTTTATAAAAATAAGTAAACTTATAATATTCTTTAAAAGTTTTACTTTAGTATTTAGCTAAGTTTTTAAGTTTTAACGCGCGTTGCGTATGTATAGTAAGTATTACTTTAAGTATATTCTACGCGTAGGATAATGTAGTTAGTAGTATTAGTATATTTAGAAATTTTTTTTGTTTAACTTTTTTTAGTTATGCTACTTTTTCTTTTAACTCTTATAATTATTACAAAAATTAAAGTTTATTATATTACTTTTTTATAGTGTTAATATGCTTTTTAAGCGTTATAAGTGCGCCTTAGGTACGCTTTTTAGGCTTTTTAGGTGTAGCGGGCCTTAATAAAGTTTAAAGAGGATTAGAGAGTTTAGATATAGTAAGGTTTTAGCTTTTTTAATTACCTTAAGTGTTAGATTGCGTTAAGAGAGCTATCTCTAGACTATTGTCTTGTAGAAAGAGGTATTTTTCTATAAGGGGTAGCTTTAGGCAATAGTACTTGCTTTACACTATAGAAGATAGTAAGAGATAGCTCTAAATAATAACGTATGTATATTTTAAGCAATAATACTTACTAGCATCCTTGCAGGTGAGGAGCACCTTATGAGCACAATTGCAGGTGGGCAAGCTAACAATAAGCGAGTTTAGCGGACCCAGCCAACACGCAACTATCTGTGACACTCTTCTTAACTAAATACAAATATATAAAACAAATTTATACAGTATTAGATGTATAACTATACTTTTATTAGTTATATCTTTATAGATTGTAACTAGCTAAAAAAATACAAAAAATATAATAAGAAGAAGGCAACTAGTAAAAATGTAGAATTAAGTAAAAAAGTAAAAGGAAATAAAACGTTTAAAGCTACTGCTATATTAAATAGTAAAAACTTAAATATAGAAATTAACGCCTTTATAGTGTTAGCAAAAACAATAAATGTATACAGTAAAAGACTACGTAAAGTTAGTATATATATTAATACTCTCTTTACTAGTAGCTTTTTGTTAAATGCTTAGCTATTTAACTTTAGTACTTCTTATTATATATTTAGAAATATTAACAACTTTATCTCTTTTTACTATATAAGAGGAACAATAACTGTCACTAAATAATAAAGAATACTAATTAATACATAAGGCACTGTTTAACTAACTTACGTGCTCTTAGACAGCTTAACTTAATTTTTAAAACTAACTAATATTCTATATAGTAACTAACTTAAGTTTGCTTAACTTTTTAGCTAGCTTTATATTTAAAACAAAAGATGCAAAGTACAAGCTAAAAGTAATACCTTATACTTGACTTGTCCTAATAGTAGTTATTGCCTCTAGGCGACATACAGACACAGCTTAATAAAGATTTAAATAACTAATTTTGTTATTTTAAATTAATTTATAATATTATTGTTTGCCTTATATTAAGAATTTTATTATACTATTAGTTACTTCTATATTTTTAACTTTAAACGCATATACTAAGACTTTAAATTTATACTTAAGCGCCTAGAAGGTTTCTACTATAATAAATATTATTCTGCTAAATTTATACATAAGAAGCTAAAAGAACGTATTACTTATACTATTTACGCATTTAAGAACATTTACTTTAACTTTTCTAAAAAGTTTTCTTCATAGTCAATGTCTAAGTCTTAATACTTTATCATATTTATAAATAAGGCTACTTAATATACTTAGGTTTAGTTTCTAAAAAATAAATTAAAAGCTACTTAAGCTATTTAAAACTTTATTACTTTTATAAAGCTATAATATTAAGCTAATATCTGCAAATTTATAACTAACTATAAAGGAGAATATTTCTCTAAAGACTTAAAGGCAAAGCTAAATAGTCTAAGTATTATATATTGCTTTACACTGCTATATAGCTATAAGTTTAATAGCTTAGTAGAGAGATTTAACTGTATAATAATTTTATTAGCTAGAGCAATAATTACTAAAGATAAGTATATATTTTTTTAGCCTAAAGCTATTTTAACTGTAGTTTTTTTAAAGAATATTGCACTATATAGTGCTTTATTCAACATACTATACTATAAGCTTATAAGTAAGAGACTATTAGTTAAATACTTAAATTTATTTAGTTAATTATTACACGTTTATATTTTAACTAAAACTTAGCTGCTAGGTATAAAACTCTATTACTGCATAGAAATTAGTATCTTTATTAGATATAGTAAATTATTTAAAGCCTAACGTGTCTATATCTTAGATAGATATATTATCTTAGAGTTATAAAATACTAACTTTAGACTGTAAGTTCTACCTATATCTATACTAAGTGTATTATAAGAACTTAACTCTTAAATAGTAGTCTAAAATAACAACTTTTTAAAAGAAAATAACAAAAGTATAAAGTAATAATAGTAAATATAAACTATAAACTCTACAACTTTGTTAATACTACTACTACTATTTAATAACTTATTACTATTTATACTATTTTTAATCTGCACGCAGATATTAAAACAACTATAGCAACTACTTAAACTTTAACTTTTTTAAACTTTACTTTTATAGTATTACGCAAACTTAAACACTCTAAACTTCTTAGTTTAAACTTACTTTAGCTAGATAGTTAGACTAATAGACAAGATAAAGAGCGCTTAAAATAATCTAGTAATAAATGTATAAGCAGTATTAACTAACTAACTTAAAGTTATAATAGATATTTATGCCTTTAGACTTACTGCTTTTAATATTTTATTCTCATACTTTAACGCACAGCAATCTTTATAATAGCTATAATAAAAAAAAGTAATAAATAATAAAATTACTACTTATAAATCTGCTAGTACTTAGAAAGACACTAACAATAATCTAATATAAGTAGTAAGCTTACACTAAGTATCTAATATTAAGCTAAACTAAAATAGAAATCTAACTAAATTTAAAGTAAGAGTTGTTACTTAAAGCTTCTTATAACGCCCTAGCTATAACTACTTTAACACTTACTTCTTAGTTATCTACTATAATACACTATAAATACTTATATATATAGTAGTCTTACTTAACTAAGAAATTTACTAAATTAACTTTAACACTGCCTACCATAATAAGATTTTTAAGAAAGTTATTTACATACGTCTACTTTTAGGCTATACAATAAATAGTAAGTACTTAAAGCTATAAAAAACTATTTATAGCCTTAAGCAATCTAAATAAAAATAGTATCATATACTTAGTAAGGAATTCTTAGAAATAGGCTTTTAGTAAATAAAATTTAATTTATGCATTTTTATATTTTTCTACTTTAAACTACTTATTATTACTGTATACGTTAATAACCTGCTACTTATAAAATATAGTTAACGTATTTATACCTTTAAGTTTACTATAGCTACAAAGTTTAAATATCAGAATCTAGAAATTATACACTACTTTCTTAGAATAGAGATTAACTAATATAATAACTAAATTACTTTTAGTTAACCTTTTTATACCTAAAAAGTTCTCTAAAAGTTTAAAATAAGCTCTTATAATAGTTATAAGACACTTTTTAACTTAGACTTAATTTTACTTTACTTTTTAGTTAACTTAAATAAAAATTTAATTAATAAAAGTTACTGCTAAACTTACTAACAGCTTACTAGCTCTAATAACAACCTAGTTATATGAACTTAACTAAACCTAGCCTACACTAATATTATACTTAAAATATTTAATTCTAATTTCTTAAAGCTACACTACTATGTAGCACTTTAATTATTAAGATACACTTAGCACTCTAAGAACTACATCTTTACTTTCTAGTAACTAAACTTTATACTAAAAGTCTAAGAGGTTAAGATATATTTAGATGCCTTATAAGGATTAGATTTAGATAATACTAAATCTTTTTATAAGTACATTCTTTAGATTAATAGAAGCACTATTTTATAGTTTTTTAAGTATTAAGTATTTATTGTAAAGTTTACTTGCAAAGCTAAGTATATAGTATGTTTTTATGCTACTACTTACTTAGTCTAGACACGTTAGGCACTCTAAAAACTATTTAGCACTTCTTTATAATTTAAATTTATACTTGCTATAAATAACTAAGCTGCTATTATCCTTGCAAAAAATTAACGTATTAATGTACGCTTAAAATATATTGCTATTTATTACTACTTTATAAAAAAAAGATATCTTAATAGAGAATTTAAAATTAAACATGTTAGCTCTGTATTAAACATAGCTAACGTCTACATAAAGGCCCTACTGTTGCCGCTACTTTAGAGTATAAAGGACATAATGGACTTGCAATAAAACATTTGTTAGTAGAGGACTGTTGGAAGGAACTATCTCATGTTTGTTATTGGTGGCTGCCGCCTGTTGCTAGCGTGATACCTATATATTGAGCATCCTCCATAGAATCAATGCATCACTTCTTTACTCTTAACAACATACTGGGTGTAGCTCAGGGCTTTCGGGGAACGGTCGGCATCGATGATGATCTGGAGGTAACAGGCCGGTCAGTGATGTTTTGTCTTGATTGCATTGATTTGGGCGGGTCTAGACTTGCAGGTGACTGCACATCCTTCGGCGGATAGTTGAGTTTCTCTGTGATGTAGTCCATTTTGGAAACAATGGCAACTTGACATGGAAAAGAAGGCTTCTGTTGGTAGGCTTAGGGCACTAGTGCTAAGACAAATAACAGTACTGAAAACACAAGTATACGATTGTCGATGATGGTTGATTCTGAGTGTCCCTCAATGAGGGTACTACCGTGTCTGTGCGCGTTTTGGCCATGTTCGAGTTTTGGCCACCCCAACACAACAACCACCTACATAAATCGCGTCATAACTCCACCAATATAGATCTAATCCAGGAAGCAATTAATAAAATTAATTTACGCGCACTAGGCGCATCTTTCTTGTATACAAAGTTTACAAAAAAGTATAGTGTAGGTCGTTATACGCTCGCTTGAAGACGCTAGGGCCTAAACTAGCCTTACTAGCTCGCCTATTAACTTCTTTACTTACACTAAGAAACTAAGCTCCTATAGTATATTACTACGCTTACTAAACGACGTACACTACCCACATAAGTAATAATACGCAACTTTGCCTTATCTCTAGCTAGTAGAGAGGTTTTAGAAAGCTAGGTTACTTGTGTTACGAACCTGAGAAGAGAGAAGGTACAGACTATGTATAAAGGATGGAGGCAGAAAGAGATCCTAGACCACCTAAACAAAGGACAAGCCTTTGTGTGCCAATGAATGACGCTACCCCGCACTAGGCACGTAATCCCACAGGCCTTGGCGGAAATCCTTTATAGGACAAGTCACATGCGTCCTACAATGTATTATAAAATTCTACAACGTTCTACGCATAGGACAGCATAGGATTCTATAGGATAGCATAGGATTCTGTAGAACAGTATAACACTCTCTTAGTATATAGTAGTAGGCATTAAGCTTTTATAGCTTAGTGTGTTTAACTTTTAGTGTAATCTAAGGATTACTTAATTCTTAACCTCTTTGTGTTATTATATTAATCTACTAATCGTGCTAACACAACCCTGTACTATTACATCGATCTACTAATCGTGCTAGTACAACCCCTGTCCATCGCACTCACTTATTCCAAGATAACTAACACAGATTATCTACGGACGATCTTCACAATTTGCTTTATTAATAGGAATCCTACCCATCTTATCTCGCGCTAGTAGGCAGAAATAGATTGCAATTGCTACAAAGCTAATTTAGAGGCTAAATATAGCTTTTACTTTAAGCTACTATATAAGAAGATAAGGGAATATAATATAAGGCCTTCTTAAATCTTTAATATAGATAAGAAAAGCTTTATAATTAAAATAACTAGAAGGTTAAAAAGAGTGTTTAATAAGAGGATACACAACTAAAAAGAAGTTAGGGCTACAACTTAAGATAGTAATAGAAATTAGGTAACTGTCCTAGCCTGCGTTTATTTAGATAGTATAGCTCTATTCTTAGCTCTTATCTTTTAGTTAGCTGTTAGAGCTCTAAAATTAAGCTAAGTTAAGAATATTAAAAATAAAAAGCACTTAGTAATTGTTAGCTTATTTTCTTTTAGCTAGACTAATAAAATAGGTCTAGCCTAGCTTAAAGAGGTTTTTAAGAGAGAGAATAGATAGAAAGCTTATTTAAGATACTAATTACTTCTTCTTAACAGCTATAGATCTTACCTAACAATAGATTCTATTAGTTACTATAATAACTCTAAGATTCTATTAGCTGTATATCTTTCTTATTTAACTTATACGCTTTAACTGCTTAATGTTAGATTATTTAAGCCTCTCTTAACTACCTACTTAACTAAGCTTTTGTTCTAATTTTATAAAAGCTAGAGGCTTCTACTAATTATAAAAGAGACTTCTTTCTTCTTTTTTAGAAGGCCTAGAGTACTACTTTAAAGAAGAAGACTATTAGAAAGTCTTTCTAAGTAACTAGAGTCTATCTACTTAACTTTAAAGTTATTCTTTAAAAATTCTGCAAAAAGGCCTCTAGTTTAAATAAATTCTTAGCTTCTATACTTAGTAAAGATAATTAGCTTAAAATAGAGACTCTTATACGCCGTTTAGTGCAAGATTAGAGTAGTAAAAAGGTAAAAAAAATTTATTTAAGTCTTTACTACATCTTAGCTTAAAATAGTATCTTTTATAGAGAGATACAAGGCTTAAAAGAAGCTCTTTTAGTTAAAAAAAGATACTAAAAGAAGAGCTATACTTTTTAACTTAACAATCCTTAGAAGTACTATAGTAGTGCTGTTTTCTAGTCGCCTAGAAAGGTCTGTTAGGCTTAGGACGACAAGGTACTTTAACAACATAAATCAACTACTATAACTTTAAAAAGCTAAGAGGTCTTACTTAAAAGAGCAAGCTTAATTATATAAAGCTTAACAAGCTAAGAAGAGGCGTATTAAGAGAGAGAGGCTTAAAAAGATAAGGAAGAAAGAGAAGGCAGAAAAGGCAGCTAAAAAGAAGCGTTAGAAATCAGCTCGCAACGCTTAAAAAGCTATACAACTATCCTAAAAAAGTAAGCACAAGGCCTTACAAGCCTCTACTTAAAAGCAAAAGCGTTAAAAACGTGTTATTGTTAATTTATCTTATGTTAAAGCTAAGGTAGCTGCACCAGCTGCCCTAGCGCGCACCATCTGCCGCGGGCCTAGCGTTTAAGTAGCACAAATTGATTGCAATGATATATATACTACAACTCTACAAAATCTCGCGATACTAGCTATTGGTGGTGGCTCTACAGCCCCATTTTTCTGAAATCTTCATGTTGTTGGGGTGGCCAAAACTCGAACATGGCCAAAACGCGCACAGACACGGTATAAAGATACATACATCGATGATACCAGTCCAGCCGAAGTAGGATCGAGGCGGCCCATTAGGTTTCTTTGGGTGCGACCTGACTGCGTCAGTCACCTGTGATCCGACAACTTCCGATATTGCAATAGTATTTTGCAACATCAATGACTATGGCATGCGCACGATGCGCTTTGGAGCCGGCAGCATTTCGTGCTCACCGCAACAACTGATTCATGCAAGGGTCTGCTGTCGCATGGGTCCTCGCATCCTGGTCCTAGCACCATGAAGCTCCATAATTTCCGAATCCCCAGCCCTCGTCAGTAAGAATCAAGGGTATCTGGACTAACGTTGGACGGGGGTCCGATCAGCTCGTGAGCTGTAGGCAGGCATGCCAGCTGATAAGGTTCTGCTGATCACCGAACTCCCTGGAACCTGGAAGGTGATAATGATGTATCACCGAATATTTCCAGACGGTTATTGTCATTATCACACAGCGTACCAGCGGAGCGTACCAGGCGTGGACCATGCTCTGTTGCTCTGACAACAACCAAGTGAAAACATCTCATCGCTGACCATTCCTTCGAGATATCGCAAGACGAGGCACCATGGCCGCCTCACGACGTTTGACTGGAGACTTCCGGGCATTGGCTACTGAGAATGACAATGAGCCTTGCACTGAGCCTGTCGGACCAAGAAAGCATGGTTTTGGGCTCAGGCGTCTACTCCTCCAAAACACGACACTACGAGTCAAGGCAATTCTCTTCATCAGCGCCCTAGCAGCTGCTGCCTCCGGCGCGTTGCGTCCCATGATGATGGTCCTTGTAGGATCCATCGCGGGCACTTTCAAGGACTTGCGAACCGGAAAAGCCACAGAAGCGCAATTTATGGACAAAATGTCGCAACGTGCGAGAACGGCAGTCTATCTGGGAATCGCTCAATTTGTTGCCACGTACACGTCCAACGCTGGCTTCGTGTACTTGGGCGAGCAGATAACGGACAGACTTCGTGGAGAATACTTTCGCAGTGTGCTCCGTCAACCCATTGCATACTTCGAGGAGCGCGGAGCGGGAGAGGTAGGTGTTTGACTCGCCCAGCATGCGAGGAGTGTGGTGGCTGACTGGGAATCTCATCGTCCAGATAGCCGCTGCGGCCATCGAACTCACCGAATCGATCCAGTGCGCCATATCTACTGCCATACCGAAAACAATCCTTACCATCGCAACCTTGCTCACCATCTTGATCGTGGGCTTGATGAAGTCGTGGCAGCTAGCGTTGATTTTGGGCGGAGGGGTCGTTGCCATTGCGCTGGGCCTGGCCGTCGTGCGGAGACACGCAAAGCGGTAGAGTGGTTCCATGTGCCTTCATTCTCCTATCCCTCGGTACTTACGATTCGCACAGGTGTGATCAACAGTCCAAATTAGCCAGTACGGTTGGCGCTGGGTTCGCGGAAGAAGTCATCAGCTCGATGCACACCGTCATGGCATCTGGAGCGCAGGATAAGCTCCACCGACGCTTCGATGTCGCCAGCCGGAACGTCGACGCACCCGCCTTCAGTGTGGATGTTGCTAGAGGCCTTACCAAAGCTCTCCACAACATGTTTTCATTTCTCATCTTTGCCCTGGGCTTCTGGCAGGGAAGCCGATACCTGGTCTCCGGCGAAGTGACCACCTCCGCGCTCATTACCACCACTATGCTATTTGGAATTGCGTCTTTGTCGCTTGCCGGCGTTGCGCCCCAGTTGCGCGAGCTCAGCGCTGCGACTGAGGCGATACGTGATCTCTACACAATCATTGCCACTAACGACTCACCCTCTGCTACCCAAGAAGTGGAAGGGCATGAGTTAATGCCAACCCTCTCAGCCTCCACTGCCAAGATTGAGTTTCGAAATGTCACCTATTCCTATCCTACTCGCTCGGACGGGTCTCCCGTCCTCCACAACTTAAGCCTTTGCATCCCAGCCGGCAAAGTGACCGCCATCGTGGGCCCTTCTGGATCCGGGAAAAGCACAATCCTTGGTTTGCTTCAGCATTTCTATCCTCTCAAACAAGGCCAAATCCTGCTCAATGGCCACGATATCAGCCACTTGAGGCTCCACTGGCTGCGACAACAATTCGCCTGCGTCTCTCAGGAGCCAACTTTGTTGGATGGTACCATCTTCGACAATTTGCGTTACGGCATGCACAGTATCGGCGAGGATTTGCCACCGCAAGAGATGCAAGCGCTATTCGAGCAAGCATGTCGACTTTCTTCTGCTCACGACTTCATTATGAACCTTCCGCTGGCGTACCATACACGAGTCGGGCGGAAAGGATGTCTGTTAAGTACCGGTCAAAAGCAGCGCATTGTAATCGCTCGTGCTCTGTTGGGTCAGCCCAAAGTCTTGCTGCTTGACGAAGCAACGTCAGCATTGGACGCTCAGACCGCAGAAGTAGTCAATACAGCACTTTCGAAAGCCGCTCGAGGAAGGACGACAATCGTGGTCACGCACCAGTTGTCAGCAATTCGCGATGCTGACCATATCGTTGTCATAGACCGCGGACGTGTCATCGAAGAGGGTACGCACGAAAATCTCTCTTCACGGCCGGGCGGCGCATACCAAGCTCTCGCCCAAAGTCAGGGCCTCGAAGCCAGTAGTGACGACTCCGAACTGTCGGCTTCAGTCCATGGACAACAAACACTCAAGACTCACACACCGAGCTCAAAATCGCCCGGAACTACTGTGCAACAAGCCGTTCCCGTGCTCGGGCGTCGACCACGCCACTGGCAAGGTTCAGATACGAGTCGTCGAACATTGATGAAATTTGTCCTGAGCTTAAGCAAACCGGAAAGGATGTACACTATTCTCAACATTGTTGCCGTGGCCTGCACCGCGGCCTGCAGACCAGTGGCCGCCATTTTCTTCGCTCACTGCATCTCTTCTTTCACTCGGCCACGCTCTGATGCAGCCTTGATTCGTTCCAAGGTCAACTTTTGGTGTACGATGTACATCGCTCTAGCTGCCTTTGCCTTGGTTGTCAACGCTATAGAGTGTATATCCTACGCCGTCTGTCGGAGACGGCTGGTCCACAGGGGGCGTGACGAGATGTTCCGACTAGTGCTGCGACAAGATGCTGCATTCTTTCACGACAATTCTTCCGGTGCGTTGGCACTGGTGCTCATGGGCGAGATGTCGGCACTCACCAGCCTAGCTATCGTGGGGCTAGCACCGACGTTCCGATTAGTCCTGACCCTATTTCTGTATATTGTCTTGGCTCTTATCGTCGGCTGGAAGTTGGCGCTCGTTTGCATCTCGCTGGTTCCGTTGATCATCGGGTTGGGAGTAGTCCGAGTTTGGATCCTGCCTCGCTTTCGCAGAGCGATCAAGCAAACATATCGAACCCCTGCAGCCTTTGTTTGCGAAGTCTTCACTCCAGCCGTTATGAAGACTATCGCTTCGCTCACATGCGAGGATCTAATCTACGAGCAGTACCTACAGCAGGTCAAGGACCAAGGTCAAGGACTTGTCCGTGGTCGACAAAAGCATGCTTTCGTAGACGCCAGTACCCGAGCCTTTGTCTTCTTCTGCTTGGCGCTTGCCTTCTGGTATGGTGGACGTCTGGTCGTGGGACCGGATCATTACACGATAGCGCAAGTATTTCTTTGTGTCAAAGCCCTTGTCCTAGGGACGCAGGACACATCTTCGGGGATGCTGTCTACATACGATCCGCAGACTCGAAGAGCTTGCCACGCCGCTTCGGAACTCCAACGATTGACTCTACAGAAGCCTTCGATCGATTCTTCGGCCGACAATGGTTGCCCATTCGACGACAGCTGCCTTGGATCTATCGAATTTCGCACAATCTCCTTTCGCTACCCTAGTCGGAGTCAATGGGCGTTGCGTAAACTGAGTCTGAGTATCAACCGAGGCCAGTATATTGCCCTAGTCGGATCTTCGGGGAGTGGCAAGTCAACATTGATCGCGATGCTAGAGCGCTTTCTCGATCCCAGCGAGGGGGCTGTATGTATTGACGGCAAAGACATCCGAGAATACAACGTGCGAGCCTATCGAAGACACTTAGGTCTTGTTGCACAGGAACCGGTGTTGTACGACGGGACCGTTCGGCAAAACTTGCTCCTGGGTATAGCAGAAGCAGACAACTCAGTTTCCGAGGAAGATATTGCGCAAGCATGCATGGAAGCTAGCGCACACGAGTTCATCGTCTCGCTTCCACAAGGCCTCGAGACACCTATCGGCTCAAACGGTTGTCAGTTGTCTGGTGGTCAGAAACAGCGTATTGCGATCGCTCGTGCTCTACTACGCAAGCCGAAGATACTGTTATTGGACGAGGCGACGGCTTCGTTGGACTCGGCGAACGAGGAGATAGTTCAAAAGGCTCTTCACACAGCCGCTACTGCTCAAGGAAGGACGACCATTGCGGCTGCACATCGCTTGATAACAGTGCGAGATGCTGACATGATCTTTGTACTGGATGAGGGGTCAATCGTGGAAAGTGGAACGTTTGACGAGTTGCTTAGCAGACGGGGCACGTTCTGGGAAATGGCCAAGTTGCAGCATCTTACGCCTAGTAATTAAAAGGCACTAGTACAATGATGTCATTATCTATACCTGGGATGCGATGAGGCAAAATCTTACCACCTCTGTCTTTTCGTAATCTGATACGTTAAAAGCATTGAACTTTCTTCTAACGCGGGGCACGGGGGCGCGGAACACACGGGGGCGCGGACAGCGTGTCCAATAACCAAGTAACTTGGCTGGTTGGTTGACTTTGGTTGATTAGGTAACAATTAACCACGAGTAAACGTCTGTCCGAGCAACCACAAGTAAGGGTTTTCGCATTACTCGAGTCAACTCAAAGCTAGTTAACTTATGGTTGATGAGAAAATGAATTAAATAAGACGATGATATGAAAATCGCGTTCCGCGCCCCCGTGCCCCGCGTTAAAGCGCCCGAACCTAGTTTACGTAGCTTTTGTTGTCACAGTTCATGTACAGTTTGCTCGGTCCGATAATGATCTGCTTCATGTCAACAGAGTTTCACCACAACTGTGCTTACTTCCGGTCACTCCGGTATATCAATACGTAATCACACCTCAATGCAACATCAGTGTTCCTATCAATTCTGCTGCCCAACATCCTATCTCGCGAACCGCGACACTTATTCACTTTGATAATTGACGAATAAAACTGGTCCTTGTTCGTAGAAGCTTCTCGCTACTATTGCTCGTATTGGAGACACTCTCAGCTGGCATTGGTACGCTAACAAAGTGTTCCCCGTTCGCTCGATTCCTGTTCTAGTGCTGACGGTCAGTGTTCTACGTTCCAGGGAATTTCCCAGTTTAATACCCCTTCATAGAACGAAAGTTTCGAGCGGTCAGCCCTCTGCGATGACAAGCGACTCTTGGGAACAAGGATCGCATGCAAGAGTTTGTCTCTGTACAAGAAGTCCACGCTCCCCGGCTCCCGTCTATACCCGTCTGCACCCTGACTCCATACTTGTCCATCTCGTCAGACTCTCATCAGAACCAAGCTTTTGATCCATCTTCTACGTACTACAACGATTGAAGAGACTTGTTCCTTCTACTCACAGCCATCAATATCTCAAGGATGGCTACAGAGACAACGACAGGAAAGCCAGGAAGTTTCACCACGACCCTCAACTACTATCTTCCACCAGAGCTCGGTGGATCAACTATATATCAACGTGGCAGTGCGAACGATGGCGTGAGCAACAGCTATTTGCCAGCCGACGTGATTATGACAGATTTGCGTACTGTGGATGTCGACTGGAGATTGGACAAGCACGGTTTCCAATATGTCAAGCAGCATACGAACTACGGCCAAGATCATGAGTGGACTAATCGTGATCAAGTCCGAGCCATCTACGCCAAGGAGGTAGTGCAAATTCTCAAAGAGCAGTGAGTGGTATCATCACTGTCACCATTTCATTTTACTTAAGGACTTTTGTAATGCAGCACCGGTGCCACAACTGTCTTGGCTCGATGGAGTGTGCTCCGCGGTTATCAAGATGACAATCGACCAGAGCAACACGTCAAGTATGCCACCATGGTACACGTCGACTGGTCGTACAGCGGTGCATTCGTCACTGCTTGCGAGAGATTTCCAGATATGGCTGAGAAGCTCGACAAATGCCGTTGGGCCATCATCAGCGTCTGGCGTCCGATCAAACACACTGCTACACGAACTCCTCTTGCTGTCTGTGATGCTCGCAGCGTGCAGGAAAGCGAACTACGCGAAGTGACTGCCGCTCCTTCGCCTCGCCGTCCAAACGTCGAACCGGGAGGCATGTGGCTTGTGGCGAAGCCAGACCGTCCAGACCAGCACAAATGGTACTACACTAGCGAAATGACTCCGGACGATGTTTTGCTCATCAAGATCTTCGACTCTGCTACTCGTGGAGGTATTGTCAGACGAACACCCCACTCGGCTTTCACGACTCCCTGGGACTATGGCGAGGTGAGGGAGAGTATTGAGACCAGGTGTTTGGTATTATGGGAGGACCAGCCAAAGGAGGGACTTGGAGGAGACGATTTCAACAGAACGGAGAATGGACATTAAGATTGTCGTCATGAGCAGCTCAATTTGAACAATGGTACCGTTCTACCCTTATTTCCCAACAGCGCATCGTACAGAAAAATCAGAACGTTGCTGATAGAAGGCATAAGTAGTATACGTTATGTTATTGTATCTCGGAAGGCGCGTGAGAGCCTGTAAGGCTCTCAGAGGCTGCCAAGGAGCTAACTACACGCGATCACGTGAAAGGTATCAGTGGACCATCGGCTTTGTCCAACAGTTGCTTTTGATGATCGATACGGTTCATAACCATGTACGTCGAAAGTTGCTATAGCGATACCTGTACAAGTCTACTGTTCTGCTTCGTCTGCTCACCCGGTCTTGACAACGGCAGTTACATTGTGACCTTACGGCAACGTCTGGCATCAACTTACTGGAGCGAGCCATCCTTGCACCGGCGCCCGACCATATATTGGGTCTACCCTGCAATTCCGTCTTTGACAATTTCAGCAGGGCCGTGTCAGATAGCGAATACACTGATCTTCTCATGGGTCATATGCCAAGCAAGCATGCTTGCTCTTGGAATCCCAACGACTTGTTCAAAGGGCGTTCGGGCCTGGAACACATGGTTGCAGTATGTTTGAAATATTTACTACCATGCTTAAACCAGGAAGCCCATAGACTATCTTGAACAGGTATGCAACTTACAGCAAGCGAGCCATCCCTTCTCTGTGAACGGTCTGTAGGTACTGTATTCCAGCTACCTAGTCTAGATGCTATTTACAGTCGAGATGAAGAGAAGAAGAGGAAAGTAGGCGGCCGTGCTGCTTTGGGGTTGGCGCACGGCCCACAGGCTGCTGGAGGAAGGAGTGATAGAGGGCGGCTGGCCTAGTCATGTGACCTAGGGCTCAGCCCGTTACATTCTCGCACTGGTCATTTGTTTACTAGGGATCTGAATCGCAGCAATGACCGACGATCGATGGCTGGAGCTTCAGGGAATACTAAAGACGACTCCTGAGGCCGGCCGTTGACCTGACTGGTTCCATGGACATAGATCTGACGGTCCTGTCCCCAAAGCATGAATAAATGTCCGCCCCTTCATGCTGACACCGGTCCTCCCCGGGCTAATGTACAGCGTCCTCGCATATTAAGAATGCCACCTTAAAGTTAACCATGGCACGCGCGGGTCTTAGATTGGTTTGAATGCCCGTAAAATGGCCCGGAAGCTTATCGGGACTGCATGGGCGACCATTCCGATGCGCACACCCCCTGTACAGCTCATGTTTCATCGATACTTTCCGGAAATTGGCTCACATAGAGGTTCCCATAATAAGTACCATTCCTATATGCAAGATACATGCTGGACAATCTGACTTCTGCGGAAATGAACTCCGCCAGGAGACATCCACCAATGTGTGCACCGCCATCGTGTCGAAGACGTCCTTTGATTCGCCGATTCTGAGTTCTGAGTGAGGACTTACTTCCTATCCGCAGGTCGGACACTGTATGTAGAGGGCAATGCCAGGGGTTAATACGAGCTCTCGCTGGCTTACGACCTCATGTTCCTTGGGAACATCTTCTGCATCTCATAACGTACCCCACGGGCGAGCTGGCCACACGGGCGAGCTGGCCAGTCCGTGCACCACCAGAAAATCAATAATTTAGAGTGTCGGATCACAGGTGACTGTTGCAGTCAGGCCGCAGTCAGGTCGCAGTCAGGCGTTTAACGGGCTAAGCCCTAAGTCACATGACTAGGCTAGCCGCCCTCTATTACTCCTTTCTTTAGCAGCCTGTAGGCCGTGTGCTAACCCCAAAGCAGCACGGCTGCTTACTTTTCTCTTCTTCTCTTTATCTTGACTGTAAATAGCATCTAGACTAGGTAGCTGGAATACAGTACCTACAGACCGTTCACATACAGTCAAGATCTTAAAGCCACTAAAGATACTGAAGTTACTGAAGATACAGTACCAAAGACGTTAAAGTGACGTCATGTCAGACACCGCCATGCTAGACCCTTCTAAGGGCACCTATATGCCGGCAAACAAAGCGAACTAGCTGCTAAGGCAGCTGCTGCAGAAGATCAAAGAAATAAGCGACAGAGAGAAGGAGATAAGTGCTAGGATAAGGATACTAGAGACGTTTTCCCGACTACCTGAACACAGGGCAGACGCTACAACAACGCTAACGCTGACAACGCTAATCGCTAAAGCGGACAATGCGCCTTTCTACCCTACCTTAAAGCCTCGCGTAAGCTTACCTTACTCTTCTATGTTTAGCAGTAACAAATTACAATAGCGAGGGTAGAAGCTAGAGATAGAAGGTAAAATTGAAGAAGACGCTCTAGCTATTAGCTATTAGAAACCTTAAGGCCTAGCTACGCTAGTTATCTACTTTAGTATATGTTAATTAAGTGTTACGTTGTTAAGACATTTCGCGTTTTCGTTCTAATATTAACGCGCTAGTACATCGTAACCGACTCGCTTATAAACTACGTTAAGGAAAAGCTAAATTACAAGGGTTATTTAGCTCTACTTTTCTGTATATCTAGATCTAGACTAGATAGGGCTTAGTGATCTTAGTGACTGAAAATTTGTATAATAACATAAAAATAACACATTAAAATTTTAGAAGATTCTAACTTGTAGATCTAGAGTTACTAGGCTCTAGATTATTAATTTTCTAGTAGGGCGCGGACTAGCGAGCTCGCCCGTGGGGTACTATGCCCGTGCGCGGGTCGAGCCAGTTCGCGAGTCGAGCCACCTGAACACTAAATTATTAAAATCGTCCTAACTTCAACCCGTTATAACTCTACTACTATTTATTTAATTTAAGAAGCAATTTAAAAAAATTAAATTGCGTAAACTAAGAGCTAAATTCTTATACTGCAAAGTTACAGAAAAATATAGTTTTAATTAAACAACGCTGTTGCAGAGGCATAAAAAGAAAAAGTTAATTATAAAGTTTAAGCAGAACACTAGCTATTACTTAACTTACAACAAAAGCAAAAGCTTATGCTATATATAAAAAAATGTATATAGTAAAGTTTACTACTAAAATAAAAAAATACTGCAAAATTTTGCAGCTATAATAGCAAGTTATAAAGTTTTTAAAAGCTGAGTTACTTAGTTTCTTTAGTGCTACAATGCTTAGCCTATTACTAAATAAAGTGCTAAAATTAATTGGAACTGCTACTAAGCTAACTCTAAAAAAAATACAGGCTGTACTTTAACTTATTGCACTTAAAGTTTTAACAGTACAGCGTTAACAAGTGCAACACATATAATATAAATAAAAAAAGCTTTTTTATTAGCATTACAGCTTACTTAAAAAACAATTTCACTAAGTAAACTTAAGTAGAAGAAAAGCAAACAGCAGTAATTTAGAATAGTAGTAAAAAGTAAATAACATTTTTAGCTTATATATACGCTTTTAAAAAGTTGCTGCTGCTAGCTCTTATGTACTAAAGCTAATTTAGGCTTTAATTAAGCTAGCTTAACAATATAAAGGTTAGCAAATATAAAGTTTTTTTTTAACTTACTTATAAGATAAAGCTACAACAAACTTAAGATAGCCTAGCTTAAACAGGTATTTAAGCACTTTATAAAACATAAAGCATAACAGCAGTATTGTTTTTTTATTCTTAATAGCTATAGCAGCTACTTTATAAGTAATTTCATAAGTTTTTGTAATAACAATAAAATTTTCTTTACAATTTTTCTACTTTACGCTACTTACAGCCTTTGACTGCTTAATATAGTACTGTTTATGCTTTTTACTGCTAATACTTATAAAACCTTAATTGCCAGCTCTAGCAATTGCAAGAACTAGTAACTACAAAAAAAAACAGCTTCTTTAAAGTTTTTTAAAAGGCGTAGAGCTTAACAATAAAGCTAAAGCTTATACTAAAGAATTTTTAAGCTAGAAGTATTAAGCTAATAAATATAAAGTTATACTAAAACACTTTAGTAACTATACTTTAACACAAAATAAAGCTTTAAAACTTAAGTAGCACAGTAATAATAATACTTAAATTTAGCTTCAAAAGTTATACTACGCTACAGTGCTAAATAAGTTAAAAGTTAAAACTTAGTAGCTTAAAGCTTTATTCTAATTTTTTTAAACGCAGAATAAGCTTTTTTACTTTAAAAACAATAACTTTAAGCGCAAGATAGCTAGCAAATTAAAGTATAAAAAAAGTATTATAAGCTAAACTGTCACGGATGGTTGCGTGCTGGCTGGATCCGCCAAACTCGCTTATCGCTAGCTTGCCCACCGGCAATTGCGCTTATAAGGGGCTCCTCACCTGCGAAGATACCTGCAGGTATTATTGCTCGAAATATACACACGTTATTACTCTAGAGCCATCTCTCACTATCTTCTGTGGTGTGAAGCAAGTACTATTGCCTGAAGCTACCCCTTATATAAACTTTTAGCACTACAAGAAGTATACAAGCACTTAAGTTTTTGAATTTTTTCAAAAAATTATTAAAGCATACGTGTAGAAATATTTAAAGTATAATATAAAAGAGAAACTACAACTTTAAAAAGCTTATAATAAAAACTTTAAAGTAGTAGTAAGCTTATATAAAAAGTAAATAGCTAAAGCTGCAAAAGTAGCTTATTAAAAAGCTGCTAAAAAGTAGCATAAGAACAAAAAAGCAAAAGCTAAAAAACTAGCTGCAACTTAAGCACTTAAAAAGCTACAACGCAACACTAGGCTAGTAAATAGGTCGTGGGTACCCACGCGTGGGTATAGATTAGGTTGGGGTCGCATAGACCAGTGGTTGTAGTTATAGTTAAGTCGCACAGACTAGTGGTTGCGGTTGTAGTTAGGTTGCATAGACTAGTGGTTGTGGTTGTAGTTAGGTTGCATAGACTAGTAGTTGTAGTTGTAGTTAGGTTGCACAGACTAGTAGTTGTAGTTGTGGTTAGGTCGCACAGACTATGTAACTAAATTAGTGCTTACTTAGCTTACCTCTCCTAATCTCACCTGTTCAACACAGCTATTTATTACTATAAATAGCACCTAACCACAACCTAACCACAACCTAACCACAACCTAACTTATACCCACAGTCTGTGCGCGTAACTACAACCACAACCACTAGTCTGTGCGACCTAACTACAACTACAACTACTAGTCTGTGCAACCTAACCACAACTACAACTACTAGTCTGTGCGACCCTAACCTAACCTATACCCACGTTTAGCGTAATTAGCGTGGGTATAGGTTGGGTTGGGGTTGGGTTAGCTTACGTCAGACCCTAACCACAACCCAACTTATACCCATTTACCAGCCTACGCAACACTACAACTGCATAAAAAACTTGTAATAACGTGGTTCACAAGCGAGCGAGCGCACCAAGCGAGCGAGCGTATCCTCCGCGAGATGCCTTAACAACACAACGCCTAATCTACTTATACTTAAGCAGATCTACAGCTTGCTCTTTTTAATATTAATTCTTAACGCATTTAAAGTAGCTATTATGCAACTTAAATTTATAATTTTCCTAAATCTACTCTTAAGCATTAACGCGCTAAAAGATGCCTTTAACGCAACTATAAACTAAACTTAAAGCACTTAAACAAGTTAAAAGAGAAGGCTGTAGTTAAGCATATTCTTAAAGAGTTTACGTAAAAATTTGCGCTTATAAAGCTTAATATTTAAGTAATAGCTAATAAACTATTAAATAAGCGCGTTAGTAACTTTATTAGCAAGAACTAAGTTAACAACTTTATTAAGCAAACTTCTAAGCTCTATACGCGCTAGAGCTATTCTTATAATTACTAGCAAGCCGCCTGCAAAGACCTAGTAGCTATCTAGCGCTAGTTTAACTTAGTTTAGGCAACAAAGTAGAAGTAGGGTATTATAAATAATAATATTTACAACTTTAATAAAACTAGCTTTATAATAAATAAAATTTTATTATAGTTAGTTATTATAGGCTTAAAAAGATATAGCAAAAAAAAGTAAATATAGCTAAATAACTATAAGTAAGTTACTGTAATCTAAGGCGTAAGTATATTAGGTTGCTAGATACTACTTTATATTATTTTTGCAAGCAAAGTGCTTATTAATATCTAGTTTAAAAATCTACTTACTAACTAGGTTCTTTAAGTTAGTTCTAATAGCTAGATAAATAATTAGCTTACTTTTACTTAGTTAAAGCATTTTAATACTTATATAAAAAGCTGTACTATAAGTAGGTATTAACTACTTATTATTAATAGCTATAAGAGCTACTACTTTGTTAATTTTTAAAATCTTTGTAAAAAGAATTTTTCTTTTATATACTTACATACTTATTTTACTTATTATAGCTTTTTAATATTACTTGCTTTTTGCTATTAAAGCGTAAGTATAGTAACGCTATTTTAGGCTTAGCACGTAACTACACTAACTATATTAGTAAGAAGACCTTCTTACTAGCCTTTAAGGCTACTTTTAAGTAGTTTATTATAAAAGAGAATATCTAAGCTAGCTTTAAAGGTGCTAGTCTAGTTCTATATAACTTATAAGTAGTGCTATTAAAGCTTAATGTAGGAGTGTAGACACTAAAATAATTACTATAATAAGTAGCTACTTAGAAAGCGTAGACACAACGCAACACGCACAAAGTTAAGGCTTAAAGTACTTTTATTTAATAAAAAGTAAAAAACTGCTATAAATCTTTTATAAATTTACTTAATAAGTAAGTTGCATAACTAAGTAAAAGAGCTTAGCAAATAGTATATAAAATAATACTTATAATAAAAAAAATAAATAGCTTTTAAGAGGCTTTAGATAAAGTAAATAAGTAGAAGAGCTATAAGCAGCAATACGTATAAATAAAAAAGACTTTTACTATTAATAAAGTATAAGAAGTATTAGCTAAACAGGTAGGTAGTAGTTGTAGTAATAGTAAGAGTACGTCTAAGAGAGTGCGAGGAGAGAGGCGGTGTAGGCGTTGCAAGCAGACTAGACACAACGCTTGTACCTGCGCAGTTAAGATAAATAGTGCAAGTAATAATAGTAGTTCTAATAATTAATTTAGTATATTGTAATAGTTTATTAACTGTAATAAAAGTGCGTGATATCGTGTTAACGTTAACGCGTTGGTGAGGATACGCTTGCTCGCTTGGTGCGCTCGCTCGCTTGTGAACCACGTTATACTAAATAAAAGTATGTAAAAAGCTTTATATAAAGCGGCAAAAAATTTATTAAAGCATTATTGTATTATTGCTAGCACAAGTTAAGTTAATGCTAGTTTACTAGCTGCATCCCCCCTACTTAAAACTAGCACGCGCGGCCGCTAAATTAAGACACTAGCAAAATTTAAATAATACAAAAGACGCGCAAGCCTCTATATAGTAATACACTAGCTTTTCTTGCAATAATAGCTATTTAGTGTAGCTCTACAGCCTTATCTTTTTAGTCGTCTGATCTTGTTAGGGTGGCTCGACCCGCGAACTGGCTCGACCCGCGCACGGGCATGGTATGTTTTACTTTATTGCCTCACCTTATGTCAATCCTGCATCGGACTCCGGCGTTTCCGCACGACTGGGACCATCCATGAAAGACATGATTAGTCCCAAGCGACTTCCAAAAGGCATCAGTGTCAGCCATCCTGGAAGAACTTTATTCACAGCAAGCACGATTGTAAGCCGTACGGAACATCCGACAGGTGATCGTTCAAATCGTCTCCGTGAGAAGACGAACAATCGGTATCTCAACCACTCGACATCCGTGAGAGGAAAAGGTCCCCTATGCTCTTGCTGTTGTTCACCGCAGACCACGAACAAACACCTAATCGGATCAGATGGCTCATTCTAGCGTCGAATACAAAGGTCCTATCATCGTCGGTGTAAGTGTCTCCAACAAGAACACACCAACGCCGCCCAGAAGACTGAAATCATCCTCATTCCCATAGGCCGGCTTGCCACGAACCGGCACAACCTCTCTAAAACGCGCCCTCCACCTGCTCAACCTCAGACCATGCCACCATTTCATCGATGTAGCAGCCGAGCCCTTTCCCTACACCGAAGCCCGCCTCTGGCAGCGCGCCCTCGCCCTCTACGGCCCGGAAAACAAATCCGCCCGTCAAGCTGTCCTCCGGGAAATTTTCTCCTCTAAGCGGTATGCCGCTGCTACGGACTACCCGGCTGCGATATTCGTTGAAGATCTAGTGGAAATGTATCCGGATGCCAAATTCGTACATACCGTGCGGTCGTCGCTGGAGGTGTGGAAGAGATCTGTGGACGCATCATCTGCACCAATACAGAGATCCTCAGTGATGAGATTGGTTGGGATATGGATCCCCAATCAGCTGTTCAAACTACGCGGGCTCCGGCAAGGGCTCGCAAAGTGGGACAGAAGACGATTCGGGGCGGCCGTTAACGATGAGGGGAATGAACGAGTGTATGATGGGTACAACCGGCTTGTGAGGGAGATTGTCCCGCCGGAGAGGCTGCTGGAGGATTTTGAGCCGGGAATGGGCTGGAAGCCGTTGTGCGAGTTATTGGAGTTGCCATTGCCGAAGGGCGAGGATGGGGAGGTGTTGCCTTATCCGCATTTGAATGACGCGAAGGCCATGAAAGGGAGGCAGCGGCGATGGATTCGGCAGGGTCTGATGTATTGGAGTGTAGCGTTTCTACTGGGACTTATGGGATCATGTGGTGCTTTGCGCCTCGGACAGATCTTTATGGCCCAGTTTAGAGCTATGCGTTGATCGTTGAGCTACTACGGTTCTATCATATCCCCAGCGTATCCCATGCGACTACTATACAATGCCGAGACAACGTTTGACTATCCCGATCTCAAGTTTCGCCGCCTTCTTACTATCTTCACGAGGTGCTTCTAAGAGGCGGTAGTAGCCGTCTTAGTAAGCTCGGCCATATACTTTTCGGCCACATATACTTCTCGGCCACCCCACCACAACGCGTTACTCTGAATTTGGCGCTCTATA